>JADLZK010007080.1:0-31151 GCA_015847255.1 Hyparrhenia diplandra | reverse complement strand
TGTCCGCACGCGTAGGATGAATGCCGCATTCGGCCATTCAAGGCTGTTCTCGATACCCTTTCAACTAGGAGATTGTAGAAAATAGTATATGACTTTGTATGGCAATCATGCCCACCTTTTTATAATGAATTTATGTGTGTCTCCTTTGTCATGATGTTTGTTACTTATCTTCTTGATGAACTCCCCAGTCACCTGCAAGTAATTTTCGATCATAGCGCGACATCATATAATAATATATTTTAGTTTGGCCGTATATATTTTGTTCTCAAGGCAACACATCATCTATATGTTGGCTATTTTCACCTTTTGGAATATTTTTTTCCGCTAAAGGCATGTTTTTACACATCGCTATATAGGATTTGCACCTCGCCTTTTCAAGCTCCAACTTCAACGCTAGGGATAGTATTTTTCAAGAATCTTCCGTTGATAGTGATTTGAATTTTGCCCTTTGTAAAGATATCAAAATATATGCATTCCCAGTGCACACATCTCAATATTCTCAAAGGTCCTTCCCAATTTGGAGACCATTTGTTTAACTTTTTTAGTCCCCCAGAGGGTAATGCTTTCCAAACAAGGTCTCCTTCTCGCAAACTCTTTAACTTCCTCGACTTTCTTATTGTAATATTTTTGGCATACACGTATCTTATTTCTCTGATGTTTTCCAGTGCTCTTAGACGGATCGATCCAAATCTTCCAACCCATCATCATAAGATTCTTATATTCTTCTTCGCCAAATTTTTCTGTAATGCAACCCGCCTCCCGATCCTCCCTCATGGCAATACTGGCTACATGGTGTCCATATACTAACTCATAAGGAGATGTTTTTAGTAGATCGATGACATGCCATTCGGTACGCTTCCATAATGCTTCATTAAGAACCAAATGCCATCTCCTAGGCTTCTTCTGATCTTCTTCTGAATGATCTAATCATAATTTTATTAGAAGCCTCAAATGACCATTGGCTTGTGCATAATAAGGATGAATTGTATAACTTGATTCCCATGCCGTTAGCAAAGTCACAAAACTTGGTGATATAAACCGACTCCTTGATCAGTTGTTATGGTTTGTGAATTCCAAACCTGAAATGATATGCTCTTTTTGACAAACTCAACCATATTCTGATGTGACCTTTTTCAATGGGATAGCTTCAACCCACTTAGTAAAATAATCGCTGGCCAATAGTACAAACTTATGGCCCTTGCTTGATGGAGGGTGGATTCCATTAATCACCTATAATTCTTATCCTTCCAACGCTAAGGCTTAACAATGGGGTTTAATAATGGTGTTTCTCCTCAATACTACCAAAACCTTGATAAATCTTGACATCCTTTGTAATACCAAAAACAATCCTCAAGCATAAGTTGGCCAAAAATACCACATTCTCCCCGATCACCCACTTCATTCGGTAAGCCGACAGGCGCCAAATCCTTCATGTACTTCGCCACATTGCTTTTAGCTTCTTCCCCACTCAAAGCATTTGCCAAAGATCCATCGAGAGATTTATATATGCCATTTTGATCGCCAAGGAGCACAAACTTAATAGCTTTGTACTTGAATTCCGAAAACCTTCTTTGAAGGATTTACGAGGAAAATCGGTAATTTCACTCGAATCATTTGTCGCCTTGACCGTAATTTGACCCCTACAAAGCGCCTAATCTCGCAACGAACTTCTTGATTGTCCTTATCTCCAGAGGCACTTTTGGGCTAACTTATTAGCTTCTTCATTTTGTTCCTTTGAAAATATGACGGGCGATCACGATTTTTGAAAGTTCTCAGTATTCTCTCGACATTCTTCATCATAATACTTCGTAATGTCATTCCTGCACTCATATTCGCCGATCAGTTGCTTGATTACTAATTCGTAATCTCCAAAGATCTCAACTGCAACGGCTTCCATCTCAACAAGTTGGAGTCCTCTGGAGTAAAGCTTCATATTCTCTGCCTGATTGTTAGTGACGGTGGCGCTAATAGAATAGCAAACTCAAAAGATGCCCCTTTGGGTGAGATCAGAGAACACTGCACTCCCCCGCCTTTTCACAAGCAAGACCATCCATCAAAAAATAAAGCCCAAGGTGTAATACCCAATCATGTCGCTGAAGGGTTGCGTGTGTTAATAAAAAATCAGAATGATTTGCTCTTTTAACAGCTTTTGCTGATTCTAAACTTTAAATCAAACTCGATAATGCTAACACCCATTTATCGATTCTTTTCCTTTTAAAATCGGCATTGATAACATGTGTTTAATCACATCAAACTTAGAAACTATTGTACATTCGCATTCAATAAATAGTGCCAAAATTTAGTACATGAAAAGTAAACACATAAACACAACTTCCATAGCCGAATACTCAAGTTTCCGATCCAAAAGTCTTCGGCCGGAGATAAGCTACGACTTTTTTTCCATCTTCTTTTGCATAAGGGCCAATCCTATGGTTAAATTATTGGCCGCCACGCATTAACTGAAGGGTCTATCTAACTTTTGGAGGGACTAGGACAGGTGGTGTCTTCATATATTCCTTTATTTCATCCAAGGCCCTCTGATGTACATCACTCCACATGAACTTCTTGAGCCTTAAGCTTTAACAAAGGAGAAAATGGCAAACCCTTTTCTCGATAGATTAGAGATGAACCTTCACAAAATTGATTTTGCCAAGTAGTGACTCGGCAAACCTGTAAGATCAGTCGGAGGAGCAATATTTTCTATAGCTTCCATGCTCTTTCTTCCCTACTTCAATCCCTCCCTTGTGAACTAAGAATCCCAAGAACTCTCCGGCTGTGACTCCAAAAGCACACTTGTTTGATTCATCTTCAATCCATGTTTTCTAGTGCACTTAATGTCTTCCCTGTCAGCCAAATGCCTTGTAACTTTGACTTGACGACCACATCATCAATGTAGACCTCGACTATTTTGCCGATCAACTCATGGAAGATATAATTCATAGCCCTTTGATAAGTTGCACAGCATTTTTCAATCCGAATGTCATAACAATCCATTCGAATAAACCAATATGGCCAGACACCTGAAAGCAGTTTTGATATATCTGACGGCCATATAAAGATTCATTGTATCCAAAGACTTATCCATGGTAGCTAAATCTCATACCCGGCAAGAAAGATCCACTAACAGATCAGCAACGCATGGGGTATCCATCCATAGGAGTAGCTTTGTTAAGATCTCTAAAATCTATACAAAACCCTCATCTTCCCATTTTCTTGTAAACAGGAACTATACTGGAAATCCATTCTGATACCTGCATGGCCTAATGAAATTTGTTTCTAATAGTCTTTCAATTTCTTTTTTTCACGTCGGCTAATACCTTCTTCTTTCGTAAATCTTTTGAGGAGGTTGTTTATAGGGCTGAACCCTCTTTGATGGGCAATCGATGCTCGACAATTGAGCGGTCTAGCCCAGGCATCTCCGAATAACCCCAAGCAAAACAATCCTTGAATTCCTTGAGAAGATCTATCGCTCTTTCCTAAATTTCGATCTAATTGAGCACTTCATATAAGTCGGTCTTGGTTTGTCACCATTGCCAATATCTATTTCTTCCAATTATCTGGCCGATTTAAAACCGCGTGCCCAAGGCTTTCCCTTTGTTACCATCAATTGGGTTCCCATTAAAACCATCATGAATGCCGACGCTTGATCGTCTCGTTGACCCTGGTGAACAGATCTTTCATTTAATTTTCTTTTCCTGAGAAACACTTGATGCCATCATATTGTTGATTCAATGATTCAGCAGTCGCAAATATCCTCAAATCATCCGCTTGAACTATCTCAACCCTCATCACCATCCCAATCGATAAGAATCGGTGCATAGCGGATGGAACGCAACAATTAGCATGGATCCACCTTTCCAAGAAGTAAGCTGTAGGGCCCTTCACCATCAATCACAAAGAAGGTAGTGATTAAGGTCCTTGAGCCGATCGTCAAATCAAATACAAACGCTCCATGGGTATCTGAAAACTTGCCGCTGAAATCTCTCAACCAATGTTCTGCTTCAATAGATTTTCATCAATCATCCCTTGGCCTGAATGTTGTATATGGTATGAGATTAATAGCAGCTCCTCCATCGACAAACATATGAGTCAAGGGCTTTTTTCGTTGAGGTATCCTTTTTAAATAGAGAGGCTTCAAATGATTATGTTCTGCTTTTATCAAACACCGCTTGTTTGATAAAGTCAATTGTGCCAAGAGGTCCATCATATCTCTACCACCGAGATCAGAAAAATGCATCATCGTCAACAAGCACCTTCCTCCTCCGATCCACAGTAATTTGTTCTGTAGGAGTCCCAAATTTTATTGGGATGAAGAAAACAATGCTGACATTTGCTGAACACCCACTTGCCGAATACTCCCCTATCGAATGACTAGCTTCCTAAGTTTTCTTTTTGGGCGCCATACTTGTTTGTGCTGGCTGCTGCTTCTCCGAGCTCCTTGTTCCCCGAGACGTTGGACTCTTCTCTTCTGGCTCTTCCTTAGACCAGAGGGCACCACTGTCCCTTTTGCCACACATACTCTTGAGGAGAGTCCATGTCATCAGAACTTCTTACATCAGCCCCATGCTTGATCTCGCAATCCTTTTTACCGACGTGAGGTGTACTATTATCTTTATTTTTTGCCGCCGATCATCCTCTAGGAAACATGCCCCAGTCTTTCTTAGATGGGATGGCTGCTGACACGTGCCTGTCTGTATTCGCAGGTATTGCTCACGCATTCTTCAGGCAATTATTCTAGCAGTAGCTTTCAAGCCTTCAGCTCCAAAGAATGCCTAAAGAAAGAATAAATCCCAATGAGACTCCTCTTGCTCCTTCATGTACTCCTCCCCGTTTCCTGGGGTACATCTCCTCTTCAGATTTCACGCCCCCTCGGGTAAGCCGCATCTCTATGATATTGCTTTTGCCGTTTTTGCCACTTGTTCAAGAAGATACGAGATGTTACCCTTGGTTTGAGGTTTCTTCTTTTTTCGCTTCGGGCTATTTGGAAACCGAACACGATGTTGCCGGAGCTCAACACTGACACTGAATAGGGTCAATCGAACCACTTTGCTTTTGCCCTTTCGTGGTCAAGACTTTCAATGGGCCTTTTGCCCTTAGGATCAACGTGGGCGTAAACCATGCATGTATCGAAAGCAACCATGCCAAGCAGGAAGGGCCTTATCCACCTTTCATGTTGTTGTTGAACTTGAGGAGACCCCCGCCAGATAGCTCCTCTCAATCTCACCGCTTGGAAGATTCGGCAATGGGATGATGTGAGTGATCATATCATAGAAGCCACAATATTTGATGTGTCTTGATCCAATCCGATGCTTCATAGAATGATTCTCTGTAGCTTGATGCGCCCTTCCTGACTAAGAACTCAAAGAGCTTTTCCAACTTGGAGACGCCGAAGTCATATGCCCCTTGAGTGTCTTCATCCAGCGCTGTTAACCTAGACAGTTCCCTTGTCCCAAGCAAATTCGGCAAATGCTATATCCTCCTCGCCATCATCTTTTTCCCCTCACCCTCTTCCAGAAGTGGTTGTATGTCCGATAAGACACGTTGCCCCCTTTCTCAAAAATGGGTGTCCTTCTTGATGCTCGAACTGATTGGCCATGAGTGACAGGCCTTTGAGAGTTGTCCTAGGTCATCAAATTCCATGCCGGCTAGCTTTTCCCCTCGATGGTCGGATGCAAACCCCGAATGGCTACAAATGCCGGCAACCGATGGTTTGGCAAGCTCAAAGAGTAGCAGTGAATTCTTTTGTCTCCCCCGAACCTACGCAAGAACTCTTGTGGTGTCTCATTATACTTCTGT
Organism: Hyparrhenia diplandra; assembly: GCA_015847255.1. NCBI lineage: Eukaryota > Viridiplantae > Streptophyta > Magnoliopsida > Poales > Poaceae > Hyparrhenia > Hyparrhenia diplandra. Next base: position 25,355 of record JADLZK010007080.1, on the reverse strand, counting down.
GTCAACCCTATCAAGTCAACGAGCTCTTTTTTTCATTGGAACCGCCAGAAGTATGAATGGAATTTGTCTTCCAAAATGCACCATGTTCCAATAGAATTGGCCGCAACGAAGCAAACCATGTAAAAGCCGCCCCTGTAAAGGGATGATGGGAAGAAGCGAATCCTCCATGCTTCATCATTGGCAAGCTCTCCCAACTGAATCAAATACCGACCGATGTGTTCAGCTTGTAGAGGTGTCATCTTGTCCGCAGAGAACTTGGTCAAGTCGGTTGGAGGCTTCAGTCTTGAAGGAAGCGCCACTCTTGTTGTACCAATCAGATATGGCTTAATGATACACATAGGGCCGATTCTTGGGCTTAATCCCAAATTGGTGTTGCATCATGTCGCCATCCTCGCCACGGTATATCCATATTTGAATTCCTCGTGGTCCATGAGATTGTCCTCGACCGGCCCAAATCGCTTATACCTGTGATTTGGCATAGCATGAATTGTGAGTAGTCAACGAAACCTCGCGGTAACTGTGGCCAAAGGGATTGCAACCCAATCGCCATTGAGCATTGAGTATGTGTTGTATGCCGGAGGATTCCTGTGTGTGCACCGAACGCCACTTTTCCCATGTGTTTTGGCCCTGATCCCTCTTTCCGGTTTTTCCGTGTCTTGTTCTCTCCCCACTTTTTGATTCGTAGCTCCTTTCTTTGGTGGTGGCTTAGGCGTATGTATGTATCTTGGCCCCAAAGCTCACCAAGCCGAGCCTCAAAGTGTTGATCAAACTCGTCCAAAGCTAGCCTTCATGATATCGCGAAAAAGTGTTGAAGAACGCCGTTGTGATTAGTCATTGTTTCCCAACGGTACCGCAACAAATCTCCTCCATCCGACGGATTTCTTCAGACTCTGGTTCTTCATCTTCCTTTCCCCGCCCCTCTTCTCGTGTCGAAACCGTTTGAGCATATTCCTTATCATCTAGTATCACTATCTTTGGAAGATCTCGTTTTTGGATGATTGTGCCAGCCTTGTGCTTGGAGAAGCATGAGACATGCACTTTTGCGCCGAAGGTCGCTACATTATTATCTCTCACCATGACCTCGATCGGGCAAGTGTGTCATTCATCCGAGCCGGATGACACCTTGTCGACGCTTGTCGCATCGTTTTTGATCTTGAGTGGTCCCACCGGCGCGCTAAAAAGTGTGTAGGCACAAAAATCCTACCCCTGTGCCGCACACACCGACAAGCCGGAATAGCTGGGCTTTACTCTGCCTCGAAAGTCCTTTGAATCGGCGCGTGCCAGTCAATTTGACCTATTAATTGACAAGGGAGGTAAACGGAGATCTAGAACATGCCTAGTGAGACCAAGACAAGTTCCGCATGTATGGCTTGATGTAAAGACATATAGCTATGAAAAGCTATCTGTCGATGAATAATGAATGCATTCGTAAAACATATATGAAGATATGATGTAATAACAAATGAATGATTATAAAGACATGTATGAACAAATAAAGTCGATCATTATGATGTGCTATCGTAAAGCTCTATTGCATAGATCGAATCAATTGACAACATGATAAATAAAAGAATATAAATAATAAACATCGCATGTATATTCATGCCACGTGAAAGCATAACCGTTCGGCAAGCTTTGCCAAATCGCGTCCATGAAGAAGGAACTACCCTACGAAAAACCTATCGATAAATCGATCTCTAGTCCACCTGGATGACTAGCTCTAGAGTAACCCAAAGATCTGCATCCACCGGATGACACAGTCCCCCGCCAAGATCTAAACGTATACGAACTCATTAACATAACAACTTAGATTGATCTATCTCGCTATGATAAAATGTATAGATCTAGTAGGACGGTAAGATGAACAATGAAAGTACTAGAAGCAACTAGATTTATGATAAGATAAAGCCGAGACTTCTCAATCTAAATTGGGCAAAAAGTGTGTGCAAACGAATTGAATAAATAAATAAACATATAAGAACATGCACCACTTGGTAACTTAATGAATTCATTAGATTTGCCGCATCTAATGAAGCCGATAACTAGCTCTTAGCCGCACCTTAGCCCACCGGATGGCTCATGATCGACAAAAAAGAACCCTCTTGCCCCCGATAGCTTAAATCCGGCCGACAATACTAAGCGTGAGCAAGACTTTTGCACAATCTAAATCCGCCTCGATGATACTAGACATGGTGCAAGGTTGCCGGTACTTACGGAGGTCGACATGGGTCGATGAGTCCTCTCGCAGAGATCGACGACACGATCGACTCGGCGGGTGGCCGGAGCCAAGGCACGGAGCCGGGTTTGTTGTATTTGATTTGCAGTCCTGCTTACGCTGTCGGGGGTCTTATATTTATACCCCGGGCTTTGACGAAGTCCTAACTAATTACGAATAAATATAACTAAATATCTAGCTAAGATACATTGTCCTCCAAGTCTTCTCGAGTCGTGAAATTGCATGTGACGGGGGCCCCTCGCCCCCTAATATCTTCCTTGACGCCCACGCTGTCGAACCATCTCATGCTCACCCTCCTTCTGACTCAAAGTTCCTTAGCCAAATAATAGCGGCTTCCTCAATGCTATAGCTGCCATCGCTTGTCTTTTGCTAGCCGAATGACCTCTTTACCGAATCATCGCACTGGGTCCATCACCATCCAGCTTTACCAAATTTTGGTGTTAACAATCTCGTAAACCTAAACGGCGCTTTCCAATCTAGCACCTCTTGCACCTTTACTAGATCTACCAAATTCCATTCTCGATAACACATGTCCCGTAAAAATGCACTTCCTTCAAATGTAACTCACATTTACCGAACTTAGCATACAACTTATGTTCTCTCGAAGTCTCTCCAAGACTATCCTCAAATGCTCGATGTCGCTCCTCATTTTCGGAATACACCAATATATCATCGATGAATACAACCACGAACTGATCCGCCAGCATAAACACCGAATTCATCAAACACATGAAATGCGCTGGAGCATTCGTCAAGCCGAAAAGACATGACGAGATACTCGCATAAACCATACCGCAGAAAATACAGTTTTGGGTATATCCTGGGTCCGATTTTAACTGATGATACCCCGCGATCGGTCTATCTTGGAAAACACTTTGGCTCGAGACAACAGTAAAGTATGTCAATGCGGGGTAACAGTATTTATTCTTCACATCAAGCACGCATTGAGTGGCCTATAATCCACACACATTCTCGGCTCGATCTTTCTTTTTCACAAACAAGGCCGACATCCCCAAGGTGACGAACTAGGTCTAATGAAACCTTTCTCAAGCAACTCCCGGTTGTACTTTAAGTTCTCGCTAACTCATTAGGTGGCATTCTAGTAGGGTCTTCGGATATAGGGGCAGTCCCCTCTGGATTAGCTCTATTACAAACTCAACATCCCTATTTGGCGGCAATCCGTAGGTCTTCCGGGAAAACATCCGTAAATTCACGCATCATGTGTATGTCGAGATTTCTACCACTTGCAATGCAAATTAAACACGGTTAAGGTCAATGGCTTTAGGTAACAAAACCCCGGTGTTCAGTCAAATCACGATGGGATGCTTCAAGTGTACTACTCTATTCAATCGTATCTATGATTACACCCCAACTCTTCATCCAATTCATCCCGAGAATCACATCCAAACACAAACCGGTAAAACTATCAAGGATGTTATTATTTCTAAGTCACCCATCATGATCTTCACATCATTCACCCTCTCATTTAGTCAACTGTCACCGCTGAACTAATTCCGCACCAAACCCTAGGTCGTTGATTTGTTCCCCATTCTTTTGTGTAAACTTGACTCATGAATGAATGCGATGATCCGTAATCAAATAAAACAACAAAGACTACGATTGTTAACTAAACACGCATCAACTGTCACGGTCTTCCTTCGTGAACCTCCTCGACATTGGCAAAGTGTGCCCGCCCCACATATCGCTTGTGTTCTTCCCGGGCTGCGCAAGACTTGGAGTAATGCTCCGCCTTACCACAATTGCAGCAATTGTTGTGGTTGAAGGGCACGGGCGGAACACCTCTCAGGTGCTTTCCTTCTCGGTAGGGTAACAACCTTCCTCGCGCTGGTTCCTAAATGGATTCTTTTTAGGGTGGGGGCGTAACGTGAAGGCGCTAGTAGGGCGAGCCTCCTCGATGACGCCCAAAGGAACCACCGCCTCGCCCCCCGAAGTTTCTCAAACGGCCTTTTTGCCTTTGGATTTTAAAGATACAAGCATTACTTTTCTCCCCGATGAATGCACCCACAAAGGCCTGAAAAGTGTCCCCGTGGAATTTCCATGGTCTTCGCAGTGATTTTGAGGTTCAACCCTCTCTTGAAGCTAGCCAACTTCTTTTCCTCGTAACCATGTCGAGCATACCTAGACAAAACTATTAAAAGCCCGTAGGTACTGCTCATGGTCTTGTTGTCCTCGACCGTGCTTAATGAACTCCCCCCACTTTTGCCAAGGCACCAGTAGTATGTAAGTATTGGCGGAAAGCCGTGAACTCGGTACCAAGTGATAGGAACACCGGCAGAAAAGTAGCACGGTGATTCTTCCACCATATCCCTCGGTGGTCCCACCAACAAGTGCGCCGTGATATTCGGCTTTTCCGGGTCTCGCATGTGATTCACCAAACGAAACTTCTCCCCTACAGAGTTCAGCCATTCCTCAGCCTCCATGGGTTCATTTTGCCACAGTGAACTCTTTGGTGGTTCCGTGGCCTTAAAGTCCTTGTACGACTGAATCCATCCCCATCGCCACCACCTCGGCCTCCTCCCTGCCGCAGTGTTGCGTGTGATGTTACGCAACTCTCCCAAGAGCTGGTCAAAGAACTGCCCGGTTCCCTCGGGAGGTGGGTTGCCGTCGATCTCCCCCAAAGACTGATCGAAGTTTATGCATCTACACAATTGAATCAACAATAACCATCGATGATGTTGTCCAAAGTGTAGATATTGAATTTAAGTTACGCCGAATTTATTGAGAGAATAAATTCATCCACAATAACAGTAACAATAAACTCAATACGGTCTTTCATCAACATCACGGTTATGTCAACGCAATATGTGTACCAAGAATTCCAATGGCAATGGCAACAAGATGTTGCACAACCAAAGATGATTTCGCATTTGACAAAGAGTCACAATTACCATAAACCGATCACAATATAGGGCACAAACTAAATTAAGGTCTCGACCGATACAATAAGGTCTCAAATATTACGCATCCAAGTCTTACATGCCGATGGTCTCACAAATAGAAAGGAAATTACATGATAATAGTGGCACTACAACCGCTCGCTACAAGGGTGTTTCAACTAGATCAAGGTCTATGTGGTAGCATCTAGCCGAATCTAACGTGGCATCATAGTCATCTACTGCGTGAAGCGCGAGAAGTGGGATCTCCATCCCGTCGCCCTCACCGGTGTGCCGCCGCTGCACTCTAGTCCTCACCGTGGTCACCCCCTAAGCTCTCTGGATGCGACGGCGCGCATTGGTGAAGTCATCCACCGCTCTGCTGCGTGCTCCCCCAATGGTGATGGAGAGACGCTCGTCCAGGTAGTTCATACGCTTCTGCATCCCTCTTCATACTAGCCTGAACCTCACGCAGCCTTTCCCCAGCACGTGTGGCTCTGCTGCAGCCTCTCCTGCAGCGGCTGTCATAAGTTCTCCATTCAGCTTCGAACAGCAAAAACATAGCCCTCATGGCTGCCATACCAGCAACCCCAAGCTGCTCGTTCTCCCGGGCGGTAATGCCTTGGGGAAGCACTGCGGCAGGGGTTTACAAGAAGGCAGCTCCACGGTCCTGCGTCATCTGGTCCAACACCATGGCCGCAACCTGGCGGCTGTCCATGCATTCTGGCCTTGCCCAATGCACCGCCAGGCGGCCAATAGGGGTCCACTGCGCGGCCGCACCGTCACCTTAATCAAATCCACCGCACCTCTCCTCCGCCATGGGTGCGCCCCATCCGTAGATGGGCTCATGGCTGCACCCAACCGACTGCAACGCCTCCCCACAGCCAAAGGCCGGTGCCGCCCATCGTCGTGGGTGAGTAGGGCTCAAGTAATGGGCCATCTCAGAGCAAGATTTAGGAGATAATGTGAGATTGAGAAACAATAGTCCAGTTTTAACCAAATAGGGCAAGTACTAATTAGGGGAAAAGATGGAGAAATGCATGAATGACATGATGTAAAATTTTAAACATGATGCATGAACGTTTCCTACGTATCCTCACGGAATAGGAAAGAGATTTCTATTTGTTTTAATGGTGGCAACCTACGATCTCTCAAAAAGAAAAATAAGACGTGTCTAGACGATCTAACGCATTGCGCTGTTAGTGTACCTGCAATTCATTTCAGCCCACAATATATTTATGCAAATGCAAGAAATTAATTGCATCTACCTACCTCGTCCAGTCCACCCAACGGCATCGCATACCATGCGAAAAATCACATTTTACACCCAAAGACACCTGTTTCCCATACACAAGTCTCATTATTTACTACCCATATGAACTAGAGCTCAAATCATTTTATTTCCCCCTAGACCGTTATTCATCCGATCATGCTCTCAACTACACCATTACCTTGGGCGAGGCATTGAACAACCATTACCATGGCGTAGAGGTATTTCGATCCATTCATGACCACTCATATTTTAGCCCCGTACTCATCGGCCGCCGCGGCAACCAAGCACAAACAACAAAATATGATGCAATAACCCATTTACGCTAGCTCTTGCCCGACTATCCTTAATTGGGCATAGAGGGTATGACCAAGGCACTACTAATTTTGCAAATCTTTTACTCACACCACTTAAAAAAAGATTTTTGTTTCTAGAGAATAGATTAGTGGTTCATTTTAATTTAAATACCCAGATCGGACTTGCAATGTTACAAACTAAGCTCGATGCCAATGTGACACTGCCACCAATTTATAAGAAATCAAGTATAATTCGCAATCACCGAGTCTTATCAAGTGTGAGAGTCCATATAAACCCGGTATTCCTCAAATCTTTAGCCCATCTTCAAACTCATCAACAACACAACAGATCGTTGAGCTCGGTAGTAAAATCCGGCGGTATTTCAAACCAAGTTCGATATATTAAACATCGAGTGCGAAGTATAATTTATTACAAACTTATTCCTTCAAGTGCTCAAGAAGTGTTTTGAAAACCAAATAGTCTTTTAGCGAAAACAAATATAAGATAGTGCCAAAGAGATAGTCATCCCCGTAGCGGCATGAGAGGTGGCTAGAGAGTTGCCTTGCCCGGCCTTACTAAATCATCAAATGGACAAGTCTTATTAAATACTCCATGGTACACATGCTCACCATGCAACAATAAATAAAACCCCTGAACAAAATACCCAATAGACTTACCCGTCCAAAATAAAATAAAAGACTTCAAGGATCATGCTAGGCTTTATCTCGAGTTTAGTTGACTCACATTAATTTCACAAATAAGGTTGTTTAGTGAGTCTACTCATACTACTTGTACTTTTCCAAGTTAAAAGGGTTATTTATTTACTTACATAACCATAAATCCTCGTATAGTCAAGATTAATCATTGCTCAAGAGAATAAATAACAGCATAAGTAACTTGATCGAATTATATCAGCAACATGATAATTAACATATATTGTAATAATTAAGACTACATTGCCGGACGCACCCCCGGTTCTCACTAACCGAGAGATGGCGATTCGAATCGATTTGCAAACCAAATGGGCGAATACCCGACACAAACCAAAGTCTACTTTGCAAGGGCGTAACCCGATCACTCCTGTGACGCTACGACGAAAAGTCTCGGGCCTTGCCAAGCCTACCCCCCTTCTCGAGCACCCAAGTGAGCGTGAAGCAACGAGTACGACCCCTCGTGCGCATCTTCTTGTGCCCGATTAACCACACCAACCATCACCAAAGGAGGAGCGATAAAGCGAGCATGGCCGGCCCCTAACATTCCCACGCTCTTCGTGACTCACGACCCGGCGGAGCCTACTAAATGCCGTGTACGCTCAACTTCCGACCACATTCCGACAAAGTATGAGTCCTTAATCGATCAGATGGAAAGACCACAAGTTCCATCCAATCTATCATGTTTTACTTAAGCAGGTTCTCAACAGCAGCTTGACAATCACCCATGTGATTGTGCACAACATTTCCTCAAGTGACCGGAATCACTGTCTACTGCAATCATGATACTGAGCATTAACCTAGACCTCTATATAGGATAGGGCAACTTTCAGCAAGGATCATAATGCATCAACGGTTTCAACCAATGTCCTAAACTTAATGCATAAAACATATAAAAGACTCAAGTCAAGTTAATTGGAAGAATTAGGAAAGGGCGTAATGCTCCGGGCTTGCCTCATTGAACGTCGGCACGTGCTCTAGGCACTCGTGCAGGTCGTCCTGGTCGACTCTTCTTCTCCCGATGGCTCCTCCCGACTGCACTCCCGCATGGGGAAGCTCTCCCCGCCGCGCCTCCTCGACTCCTCGAACCCTTCCCCGATCCCGTGATGATGCATATGATGGAGAAAAGATATAATTACGATTACATGAATATCAACTTGCAATAAGTAAAATATGTATGATGGATGGATGCTTCACGATGTAAGCTATTAGTAAGTGCATATCTCTTCGGTAGAAACATAATTAATTCTACACAAGAAACCCTAATAACCCACACCAAATCAAAACATCTCAACTCACAAATCAACGTAAAATGGCAGCTCGACATGCTGTTACTAAAACAGTCACTCAAGGAGTTCTACAACTCCAAATTCAGCGAACTAGGACTCTATGGAAAGCTAACAAAATTTCCTACAAAACATTCCACATCACCTCGAACTGAATCTGAACCTAACAGCCTGAAATTAAGGAAAACAGAGACTCTGTTTTCAACTCAAACATCACACACAACCTCCATAACTCACAAACTACTCATGCAACTTATTTCAAACTTAACCAGCAAGTAAACTAAGTAATTATCTACCAAATAAACCTACTGGACATATCAAAAGATAATCTAAAGCACATAAAATAACATGCCCTAGCAAACACTACACATGCACACTATAATTAAATAAATGCTAGAACAAGAAAATGTCAAAACTACTAAGCTGACCAAACCAAGCTCACTAAACAGATCCTATTCATGCTAGAAACACATAATAAAAATACTAATACACACCATCTTCATATAAACACATATTTCTAGCCTATTTTCCATGCATCATAAATATGATAAATACATAACTACTTTAGAAAATTCTACAAAAATTACCAGAGCATCCTACTGGAATATAACAGCTACCATAAAAATCTCAGGGCAAGATCATGCTCATACAGTCCTACACAAAAAAGACAAGTTTACACCAAACCTAAGCATGAAAATACTTTGTACTATGAAAAGTGTCAGACAACAGATTTCTGAGTATGATAGGCTTCTAAAACCTATCAAACACAAGCATACCAAGTTTCACATCCAGAACCCTAATATTTATTTTTCTATGAATTTCTAAAGATCACATGGTAAATAGCACATAAATAGAAAATCACATTTCTTCCACAGAACATACTATACATGATATTTTCCATAGATTCTACTCACAAAAACAAGCACTTTTTGTACAGAAAGCATATTTTTATCTTGCACCAATTAAAAGATATGATTTTCCTCAATTTCCATGCATTTATGGCCATAAATAAAACTCTATATAAAAGTTCTCAGAAAATAGGGTTTCATAATTTTATACTGTAGCCTATCCTATAACAAGCATGACAAAATTTGTTTCACTCAAAATGGACTCAAAATGACCAAGTTATGAATTTTCTAAGCATTTCATTCAAATATGGAAAAAACAGTAAAAGAAAAAAGAAAAAGGAAAAGGCGCTGGGGCCCGCGTGTCAGCCGACAACGCAGCTATGCATCGGCGGCGGGTGGCGACGGATCTTAGCCGGCGGTGACCAAATCACGCAAATCCGGCTAAGCCTAAAGCATCTAATACGACGAGGTGGACGCGTTGGTGCACTTTCGGTTAGCGCTAAACCGACTACAACGGCGACGCGGCGTGCGGCGGCTCAGCGGCGGCGGTGACGGCGGACGGCCGTTCTCCGGCGATTGACGGCGAACCAAAGGCGTTTCCGACTCTAGGACATCTAACTAAGACATGCAAGCAAGATTGGAGCCCAACGAGCAACGACGGGCGACAAACCAAACACGACGGCGGCGGTGCTCACGGGCGCTTCGTCGGCGGACGACGGCGCCCGGCGCGAACGGGCGGCTCGATCTACTCATCCATCTAGCTCGAGAGCTCAAGCAACCCTAGGCGACTCTAGGGCGTGAGAAAGAATGAGCTAAACGCGATTAACGAGCTCAAGCGGCGGCTTGCCCAACGGCGACCATAAGCGGGCTTCGCCCGTGACGCCGGGATGCGATGGGGCCGATCGATCTTTACCTGATTCGGCGATGGCCTTAGGTAGAGCAGCTCATGGCGGCCAGGATTCGATTTGGGGGTGGATTGGTGCGGTGACGACCGGGAACACGGGCGGCGGGCTTCCGAGATCGGCGGCAATGGCGCTCGCGGGCGGCGTTTGCGGCGGCTTCCGGGCCGGGCGGCGGCGGGAGTGAAGTTAGGGTTAGGGCGCGTGGCTGGCGTGTTTTAGCGTGGGCGCGGCTGACCAGGCTGTACATCGGCGGGCTGCTATTTGCGACGTCGCCCCGTGTCGACCGGCCGACGGCTGGCCGATACCACCCTACTCTGTTTCGAGTCACGGTCGGCGAGATCTGTAAAGTGAATTTGGAAAAAGTCAAAATGCCTTTGTAGAGAATTTCATAAGCTACAAACACTCACTATGAACTTTTTCTAATTAGGCCTAAATTTGAAACTAAAAATTAAAACAGCAAGAAGGTCAAATCAAACTAGTCAAAACAGAGTTTGAATTTGACTCAAATTTGACCCAAACTGTTGGGCACTATTTGAACCATTTCCAAGCCTTTTCACAAGAAACTTATAAAAGATCATTTGCTCTACATAAAAAGTACTTCATTTCATCTATAGAAACTTTTTGCTAGAAACACTTCTATCAAGCACTTTTGAAAGGAGTTTCAAAATGGGTCAAAGAGGTTTGACCTCTAGGGCAGATTTAAAATAAAATTTCTAAGTTGAAACTCAAGCTCAAACATGGTCCTAAATTATGTCAAAAATATATCTAGGCACAATCTAGGTCCAAAACATCATTATAGCTAAGATCCTATAGTAGCTAGCTCAAACAAGCATGAAATGAGAGCAATTCAAAGTGAATTCTACTAACACATGATTATGCATGAAATGATGATGATGCTATGCAAATGATCATGCTTTCAAGATGCTTAACACCCGGTGTTACACGCGGCACCGTCTCGCTGCCGCTGGCTTCTTGAACAAGCCACCAACTCAGGGCATGCACTCGCTCGGTATGTGCATTCTCTTCGCTCTACCGGGCGGAATGCCCCGCCGCCATGCCGACCGGCCCCTGGCGGTGTTCGCGGGCCCGGGCGTGACACGGCGGCGGCGATGGCTGCCACGGAGGGCGTGAAATGCGCGAACCCGACGCAGCGAGCGGTGGAAGTGTTGCGAACGACTTGTTGGTGGCGCCATATGCGAGAGGTAGTATCGCCGTCTTCCTCTAGCACAAACCTGCCTCACCGGGGCGGGCATCGCACATGGGGGAGACTATCGACACTCCGATGCGAATGAGGGCGACCTATGGCATACAAACCCCACGTTACGCACCGAGGAGTGTAGGATCCGCGCCAAGTGTAGTAAGTTCTTGTGTTGCACGATGGGCGTGGAGTTGCATGAATCTATCTTACTTTTGGTAATGTGATGGTTGATGTATATATGTGGTAATTCATGTTATATTCACGCTTGGCGATGGTGAGACCTTCGTGGCTCAAGAACCCTAATTTTTCTTTTTAATCCGCGGGTCAAAAGTTGTAACTAGTCTTTTCTCCCTCATAGTAACTCCAAAAAATGATGGTTTTTCTTTCTAAATTTTTTGTCAAATCGTGCTTTTGTCATGTATCATCGATAACATTTCAATTTTAAATTTCAAAAAATTACAACTCCAAACATCAATTTTGGATCACCTAGTGATTTTAACGTAAGAAATCTTACGACGAGCCTTGGAATAGTATCGCCGCTAGCTCGATAACGCCGCCGAGTGCACCGCCCGCCCGCCATAAAATCCCACGCCTCGGTAATCGTGCTACGCACTGCCACCAACCGCTGCTCAGCCTCCCGCCGCACAAAACATAGCTAGAGCGCGCCGAGCTTCCACCAAAAAGCCCCCCCACGCGCCGCCCGCGCCATGGAAAACCTTCCGCGTGACATGCTTGCACAGTGCGATTAGTCGCCAAGACGCCGCAGATCCCATGGGGGACCTCGCCAATCTGCGGGCCACCTGTTCGCCGATGAAAGTGGCGTGCGGTGACTTCGTGGGACGGCGGAGCATCCAACTAGACCAGATGTTTAATGTGCCCGCCGGCGCATGGGTGTCGCCGAGGATCGCGAGTCTTGTCACTGCTTCGCCGCCGTCGGCAACCCGATGCGTCTATAGCCGGCATGAATGCCGTCTATGTCGAAGGCGCTTCACCGCCACGCGCTTCTCGAATGCTGCGCGCGCGCGTCGGGGCATGAAACCCAGGAAGTATGTTCTTGCCCTTGTGGCTTACAGGTTGAGACCAACCGGTGCCGCTGGATTTTACGACTATGCCGGGGCGGCCGCGATGGAGATCGAAGAGACCGCTTCGGCAATGGGCGGGACGTGGAAGAACATCAATCGTACTTTCGGCCCCACCGAGAAGGGCATGGAGCAGTATGGTGAGCTACTTGGCGGCGCATATACCGTAAGAGTGCCGCCGCCCTATAGCCCAAATGGTGCCTCGCCATGACGGGCATCCATGCGGTACCCGGGGACGGTCTTTGCCGTAGTGCCGCCTCGGGTGAGGGCTCGGTGATGTGTGTTGCGTGTTCCGGCAAATGAGGAGTGCAGGATCCGCGACGAGTGTCGAGGTTCTTCACTCAACTTAATCTTTTGCCGGGTTGGTGATCTTCTTACGATCAAACTTTCTATTTCTAGTGCTCTAGATGGAGACCTCGATCAAACAAACTTAATTCCATAGCTTTTGGTCCGCAGACGTGATGCTTGATGTCGATCCCGTGGTATGTGCATGTGATGGTGAGAAAAACCGAGAACTTTTCATTAGTTGTGATTAATTGTGAATTTGTGATATACTCCTCCTGTCCCCATGGAGTTTGTCTTTTTTTTGACTTTTGAATTTCATATGTTTGACCATCCGTCTTATTTAAAATATTTATGTAAATCATAAAATAAATTAATCAATATTCAAGTATCAATATTGATAAAATAACAAAATAAATTATATTTATGTAAAAATTTGAATAAGACGACGCGATCGAAAAAGATGGCACGGAATCCGGGGACGATGGCGACGCTCGCCTAAGCAGCTCTCCACGCCAGCGATACACCTACACACGCACGCACCGTGCAAAGGTTACTGAGCGCGCTCAATCAAAAGGCGCGCGGTATTCATTGGCGCCTAGGCGTAACACTCTTTCTCGAATGAAAAACACGCCTAGGCGTGCTCTTGAAAAAAAATTTGGCGCCGTCGCGAAAAATAAGCCGTACTAGATGAATTTTACGCGACGGCGCGGTCTCGAAAAATAAGCCGCATACCGGTCATGTCGCCGCAAGCCTCTCCGACCGCCTCCCTAAAAAAACACGGGCTGCATGAACGGGAACGCATCCGGCCCGGGCGCCACCCGTAGATATTGCCGCTATTCACCTCGCCCCGCCACAAGGCTCAAAGTTTCCGACAAAAAGCCCCACCGCTGTTGCCTCGAGCCATGGAGAACCCGGACAACCTTCCGCGGGAGTTGCTTGAGGGACACAGCGCTCGCGTCCGCCATGGCCGCAGAGGATCCTATGGAGGACCTCTACAAATCTGAGGGCCACCAGCCCGGACACGAAGCGCGTCTTGCTGCATCTTGGACCGAGCATCCACTAACTCGGTAAGCCGCAACGACGGGGCGCGGTCGGCGCCAGCGACTACGTCTAGGCGGGGCGCTGTTGCACCGCTCGCGACGGTACCGCGGCGAAGTCTCATCGAAGCTCGCGAAGGTCGGCAACCCGGGGCGTGCCCGGGCGGGCATGTCTCGCGTGTTCGTGGAAGGTCGCCTCACCGCCTCGCCGCCTCTCGACAAGCTGAAACAAGCCGCCCGACTTCGGGCATGTGTCGCCTCGAGACGCATGCTCTTCTCGGCTTCTACAAAGGAACGCCACCGGCCGATGACGACCATGCCCGAGAGGTGTTGCGGGGAGATCCCGCTGCGACACGGCGGCCAAAGCGGCGATGACGCCTGCTTTTCTGAGTAATCGACCGCGAGCACTTAAGCGGGCAATAGAAGTGTTGAACGACGTTGTGCCCTACTATCAAGAGTGGCGGATCCTCCTCCTCCCCGCCCAACCGAGCCTCGCCAGACGGGCATCGCGGTGCATATTGGGAGACAATACTTGGCGCCCGGGGAATGGGGGCCACCGGCCATGGTGGGTGTACCGCAGCGAGGAGTGTAGGATCCGCGCCGAGTGTGTGGTATGTTCTTCATTTCGCAGCGTTGGTATAAGCAACGAGGCGGTCTATATATGTGTGTGTGTGTGTGTCTGTGTACATTTATCTATAGCTTAGCTCTCTAGCTACATGATCTAGATCGATCAAAACGACTTTTGCTAGCTTTTGGTTGTGTGCATGCATGGATTGGTTGATGTTCGATTGATTCTTCCGAGTAGCATGCGTGGGATGAACACCGGTGAGATGTTTTAATTAAATTGTAATCCTTGTGTTATATTTTAATTGTGTAATCGTGGTATTGTGTTTGTGATTTAATATATGTGTTGTATTTCTCTAAATCATGTGCCGCTGGGATGTTTGATTGCAAATGAAATGATGAGTGAACAGAGCAACAATGGTGTATTCATGTGTTAAATTTATTTGCGATTCTCGGCGTCGGCCACGCAGCCCATGGTCGCCAAAGCACCTCGGCGTGGCTAGCTAGCCGCCACGGTGAACTCACACGGTCACACCCTTCTCTACCTTGGAACCTCGAGGCTCGTCGGGTTGGAGGTTATGCCCCTGATGCCGTTGACATCGCCTCGGAATCGCCGCCGTGTCCACCGGACCACGCAAAGAATGGTCGCCGCGAGCACCCTTGGCGGTGCCTAGCCGCCCCGGATGAACTCTATCTTTGCCTTCTTACCTCGGCACCTCGAGGCTCGTCGGCCACGGTTTTGCTTATCGCCGTGCCGCTGTCGCCGCCCGAACATCGCCATGTCCGCCGCCGCGCTCAATCGTTTCTCCGCGACGCAAACCCCTCTCCGACCCGCCCCCGCCTCGACCGTGTTTTTAAAGGAATTTACGCCGCGTTGCTTGGTGCTTTCCATAACGCCTATTTGACCTCGGCTTGTCGCCATTGGCCGAGCTGCCGATCCCCACTCCGCCGCACTCCGCCACCGCTTCTGTCGAGCTCCTGAAGAGACTAAACCCGCTCATCCAATAGCGCATACTAGTAACGCTAGGTTATGGGGATCATGGTGGTGGTCCTCCCGCCGCAAGAGACCTCATCTCCGCTAACATCCACAAGACGCCGCCGTGTGTGCCGCCACGTCGAGACCTTCGTGGCTCAAGAACCCTAATTTTTCTTTTTTTAACTGCGGGTCAAAACTTGTAACTAGTCTTTCTCCATCATAGTAACTCCAAAAAATGATGGTTTTTCTTTCTAAATTTTTGTCAAATCATGCTCTATCAAAGCATTGTGTTCTTACTTCTATTACTCTTGTCATGTTTCATCGATAATATTTCAATTTTAAATTTCAAAAAATCACAACCCAAACATCAATTTTGGAGCACCTAGTGATTTTAACGGTAAGAAATCTTATAGATGACCGTTGGGATAGTACGCCCGAAAATAAAGCCGTCACCTCATTCCATTGCAAATGCTCACGGGTCATTTCTTGATCCGACGACGCCGCGTAACATTGTTCACAGAGTTACACATGTCTCAGCCGTTTATGAAACTACGAGAGAGAGATTTCTAAGATTTGTGAACAATGTCACTAGCACTATGTTGGATGGGGAAAACTAAAATAAGAATTGCAGATCTTGCTAAGTTCAAACTCTCTAGTTTAGAACTTTTTGATTTGAAATTATCTTGTAATGGAAAACTAGGTCTCAAATTCAATAAATAAATAAATAAATGAAATTTAAATGTTTTAAGTGACGCCGGATAGACAAACCACCAACATACCGATTGTAGTTCTCAATTATGAAACTTTGTTGTTTACAACCTTTTGATTTGAGATCATCTTGTCATGGAAAACATATACACTCTCGTCCACACAAATAAAAGTCCGTTTTGACTTTTACAATCCCGCTTGACCATTCGCCTTATTTAATTTTTTATGCAAATAATAAAATAAATAAATGATTATAAAAGTATCTCTAACGATAAAATAAATCATAACAAAATATCTAAATTTTTAAAACATTTTGAATAAGACGAATGGTCAAACAAGGATTGTAGAAGTCAAACACGGACTTTTTATTTGTGGGACGGAGGGTGTAGCACTTTTGAAAACATTTTGTAGTACATACTACTCCGTATCTTCTGCATTTGAGCATTGGGATAGTGCACCAAAGAAAGTTCGCCATTACGCCCCCTCGCACCCAAGGCAAGCACCGCATTATTGTTTTGCCACCAACCGAAGCGCCGCCACCGCCGTTCAACTCACCGCCTCGGTGGAGCGACCATTCTTCGCCGCTGGTACTGCACGTAAACCATAGCTAGAGGGTGCCGAGCTTCCACCAAAAAGCCCCTCCCGGCGTCGCGCCGGCGCCATGGAAAACCTTCAGCGTGACATGCGAGTGCAGATTAAGGTCGAGAGTCGCCAAGGACGCTGCGAATCCCATGGGGTTCTCGCCAATCTGCGGCCACATGTTCATAGATGCGCCGTCGGGACGACCAGTGGACGGAGCATCCGACTAGACTGTGGCCGTACCGGCGGGGTTGGCGTCGCAAGGGCGGCCAGACACTACGCTCAAGTAGCGAAGTCTTTGCACGGCCTCCCGCCGTCGGCAGCCCGAGGCGTGCCAGGCCCGGCATGTACGCCTATCGCCGTCGAAACGTCAGCCACCCGGCGAAACCGTCCTCCCGATCTTTGCCTGGCCCAGCGCCAGCGTTAGGGCATGAACGCCGACTATGTTCTTGCTCTTGTGCTCTACAGGCTAACACCGGTCGCCGCGGGCGGCGACTATGCCCGGCTGGTGTTGCGGGATATCGAAGGTGACAACCCGGCGACGGCGGGACGTGGAAGAGCATCAAGTGTACTCGCCCCGCCGACATGCATGGAGTTTTAGGTTGGGCGACTTGGCTGAGCATATACCGAAGAGTGGCGTACATCCCATCCTATAGCCCAAATGGTGCCTCGCCATGACGGGCATCGGTCACCGACCGGCCAAAATGGTGCGGCCGTCCCTGCGTCTCGGGTGGTGGTGTGCTCCGTGTTCTTCTCGTGAGGAGTGTAGGTTCCGCAATGAGTGTATGAGGTTCTTCGTCCGGTCAATCTTTTGCGGGTAGATATCAACTCGGTAGAGCACGGATATCATTCACGTTGTCTCGAGGTTTGTGATCTTCACACAATCAAACTTTCTATTTGTAGTGCTAGGCGGCAGCCATCTATTGCTACCTCCTCTTTCTCCGATGGTGTTGTCGATCAAACAAACTGAATTGGATAGCTTTTTTGGTGCGACGTGATGGTTGATGTTCTCGACGAACAGATTAATTTGATCGATCATATGCATGGTTTATGTTGAAAAGATCCCGAGTAGGAGTATGCATGAAAACCGAGATATTTTATTAGTCGTAATCATGCAATGTGTTATATTTTTCCAAATTTGTGCCGTTTTTGATGTCCTTCTCCTCTCTTCCTCCTCCCCTCCCCTCTTTGAGTTGTTCTTCCTATAGAAAGCTCTATGATATGTGATTCTCTGTGGGGGAAGCGGGTGGGTGTCGCGGGCGCTAGGGTTGGCCGGAGCTCGCTAGGGCCGGGCGGGGTGGTGGCGGTGGGCGGGGAGCGGGAAACGAGAGGGCGGCGAGACGGAAGAAGATAAATGATGCACGGCTATCCGCACTCGTGTTTCTCTATTTACTACTTCTTCTATAATGGAGTAGTATGTACATCCTAGTCATCAAGATTCCCTTCTTTATCTCTACTCTAGACCAACTACAATCAAGTGGGGGCTACTTATAATTTTATCTAAATATATATTCATCGAGATCTAGTTTTGAAGGATTAATTGAAACGAATTCAATGGTGTAATCTAGTTTTTAAGGTACAAGAGTTTACATAGTGGGCCCCGCCCGGGCGCATGCACCGCCTCCGCACTCTCTCGTGTGCCTCTCTCGCTGCTCATCCGACGTGGCCCTGCGGGCGCATACACGGGAAGGCCCGGATTCCTGGCGAACTTGAGCCGGTTCTGTTGGGTGGCGAGGGTTCCCGAGACTGGCTACAGAAAAAATTTTGACCGCCATCTTATTCAAATTTTTTATATAAACATCATCCATTTTGATGTGACTTAGTTTATTATTAGACATACTTTAATAATAATTTATTTATTTCCTAAATTGTATAAATAATTTGAATAAGACGAGCGGTCAAACATGATGTCTTAGAGTCAATATGGTGAATTATTTTGAGACGGAGGGAGTATCAGACACTATTTTTTTTCAGGCGCCAAATATAGCCGAGCCGCCGGCTAATTTAATAGTATTCTGAGAGAGAATAAGTCAAATAAACCGAAAAAAAGGAGCCTCAGAGTAGTAGGCGCCCTTGCGTGTTGTCGTTTTCCCAGGTCGGTGCCTCGCCGTTCGAAAGCACCGGGTGAAATGGCACCGCAATCGGGAGCACGGCCTGCACCAAGGATTGGACAAACGACAATGGCGCACGACGTGGCCCTATCCTACAAATGAGCCATACGCAAAGGATTCGCATGCAAGGCCGTACATGGGCCCTATCCTACAGCGAGGTGTGTAGGATTACGCAAAGATTCGCATGCAAGGATTCGCATGTAAGGCCCTATACACGCGATCTATAGTTAAGGAGCCGTGTGGTGGAAAAGGCTCTCGTGCTCTTACAAGAATAAAAAGCCGCCAATGATGAGGTATTTTGATGATGATTTTTATATTCCCCAACCGCTTGACCAAAACATCCTTACTTTTATTGGGACTCGACGCCGCCGGCCGGGCGGTTCATTATTGCTTCGGGGTTATGCAGGCGTACGCCGGTTTCCTGCAAGCCATGTGCTAAGGGCAGAGTCGCTACTCCAGACCTGAGGGCAAGGAGGGCAGAGCGAGGAAGATGAAGGGCAAGAGGTCGGGAACACCGCTAGACGCCGATGGCGGCGTATGTCGTGGACGACGCAGCTCGCTGCGCAGCCGTCGGAGGAACTGCTCGCAGCGATCCTCCGCCACGCATCATGCAGAGGACAAGAAACTTCCGTATGAACGACTGTCTTCGACTCATCTCGCCGCAGTTCCGGCAAAGACAATCGACACGAGGAGGCGATCCAACTCGTGTCGCCTCCGTCGATCTGCCACCGCGCTGCAATACACAAAAGCCCCTCGAAGCTCGGGCAGGCTTCTTCGAGGCCAATCATCCGTAGGCCATATGCCACGAGCCGGTGAGGATGACGACGGGCGCCGTGGGGATCCCAAGGGGCTCTGGAGCTCCTCAGAAAAGCCGCTAATGCTGCGGACCGGCCACGGCTTACTTCTTGGCGATGTCGCTGCATCACCGGAAACCCGCGGGACCTGAAGATACGGGCGCCTGGCTCCATGGAATCGGGCCCTGCCCGAGCCTGACGGCCGGTGGGCCGAACCATAATCCCGGCCTAAGCGAGGATTATTGGGCGGGTGAGGACCTCATCGAGGCCGCCTTATTGCAACCCAACCTTGGTTGATCCCGACGGTACGGAGTGCCGCCGCCGTCGTCGATCCCCACGCCTATGCATGGCCGGAAGGATGCAAGCGGCGTGCCACCGCTACCGAGGCGGAAGGAAATCGCCATCCTCAGATCAGAAGCGCCATTGCCGCATCGATCTTGAGTTCGTAATCGGTTCCCGATGCCGGAATTGGATGTCGCAGCGATGCACGCCAAAGATGTGCCCGCCCCCAAAAACTAGCTATATTTATTTAGTTTTTATTTGTGTCCGAGATGAGTTAGAATATCACTACTCCCTCCGTCTCATGGGGTTTGTCGTTTTAACTTTTGAACTTCATGTTTGACCATCCGTCTCATGGAGTTTGTCCCTTTTACCATTCTTTTTTTTTTTACTTTAATCTACACTACCAACTATCATCATTGGGGCCAACTATAATTTTATCAAAATATATCCATATGAGGTCTTGTTTTGCGGGATTTATTAAAAGGAATTCAATGGTGTAATCGTAATTTAATTTGATTTTTTTGGTTTGTGAGTTATAATATTTTTTAGTTAGTTCAAAAGCAAAGTAGGGCCTCGCCACCGGATATCATGGTGAGGCCGCCGAAAGTGTATGGGGGATTAAGTATATGATCATACTAGACTATCTAGGTAGGTGGATATGTAGAATATGTGGATATACTTTGTTTATATACGCAAGTGTAGTGATATATTTGTATATATGAAAAAATATGGGTTCCTTCAAAAAAATTTTCGCGTAGTAAAATCTAGATCAGCGTTAATATGAGTATCCGAACATACTCAAACCGATAAACAAAAAAAAAACCACGACTGGGGACGACGCCCCACCCGTATCTCATCAAACCGATAAACAAGTATAAACACATGTGCAACGTGGTTTATTGAGTATGAGTAACTACTCTTGGGAGTACGTAAAACGATAAACGCAGATTCGAATAGGTCTACCCTTTGAAACCATACATATGACCAATGAAACCAAAAAAAAAAAAAGTAATAGTCACATCGGTGACAAAAAATAACCATCAAATGGTACAAGACACGCTAAAGACATGCATATGACTATCATTCATCTCATGCATGCATGAACACTTATGATAAGAAATCAAACTGCATCAACATTGAAAGCATATAGGCAAACATAATATTTACAATATTCCACAAAGGTAGATTAGACATTATATATAATATATATATATATATATATAATATATATATAAAAAGAAAGAGATCTAACACCAACATATACTATACCCAAGCAACGGCGGCCGGACGAACACCGAAGTTCATCGTTCACACAATCTAAATAAGTCATAATACATTCTCCTCCTTGATGCTAGTATTCGGGGGCCGGGAAGAGTTGTCTCGTTGGACTCCCACAGTAGGCGCTTACCGCCATTGTGTCGCCGTGGTAGATCTTGAAGGAGTGGAGCAGTTTGTGTCCTTTAAGCGTCAACCAACACTCAAGTCTGATGAAATATAAAATAGGTGCCACTGGGTCCATCATTATACTGTGTCTAACCCCGTCACTTTTTGTCTTCACTACTAGTTCCTCCTCTCACTCTGCTTTCCACTCCTCGTTATTATTATCCCACAGCAGCGCCTTTGCCGCTGCCA
This sequence comes from Hyparrhenia diplandra, assembly GCA_015847255.1. NCBI lineage: Eukaryota > Viridiplantae > Streptophyta > Magnoliopsida > Poales > Poaceae > Hyparrhenia > Hyparrhenia diplandra. The sequence goes on along the minus strand of JADLZK010007080.1, from coordinate 3,667 downwards.
CTCCTCCTCGCCCTCGCCCCTGCGCCCTGCCGCCGCCCCCAAAGGCGTGGAAGGGAAGGCGCGATGGCGGCAGAGGAATGTGTCGTGACGGCGATGCTTCTTATTGCATTTGCTTAGGAGGACACGCCGGCGGGAGATCCTCCCGGCCAGCGCCTCAGGCGAAGGAATGGTACCCGATGCAATGTACGCCGGAGCCAGTGGCGTGCCGGCAAGTTCGGCGGCCCCTGCGACGCAAGGGCGATCCGGCTCGTGTGTCGGCTCTGCCCGGACGTCGTGCTGGCTGCGGCTGCCCTACGAACAAAGAGTTCCCCACCGGGAGCTACGGCGGCGGCCTTTCACACTCAGGCCTCCGGGAGGCCACTGTGCTACGAGGGATGGTGAAGATGACGGCGGCCGTGGGATCCCAGGGCCGGAGTTCCTCGGAGAAGCGATCTTGGGGACTCCGGCCCGGCGGCGCCGCGCTACTGGCGATCTTCGTTATGCGGTCGGAACCCCCAAGGACGAAGCGGCGCCGCTCCATGGAATCGGCGGCTGACCCGCAACCTCGACGGCGGGTGGGCAAACCATCTCCCCCGAAGTTCCGTATTTTGGCTCAGCGGACCTTCAAGCGGTTTCGTTTGCCTCAACCCAACCTTCATTAACGGTCCCACCGCTTCGACGGTGTAGAGCTGCGCTGGCCGACGACAAACACCTCGTACCACGGCCTAAGAATGCATGACCCACGAGGGCGAGGAGGCGACGCCAAACCGGTACCGCCTCCCCGCCCGGTCACGCCTCCATTTTGAGTTCATACTCTTGCCGCTCAAATTGAGCAGCTTTAGCGGCATACGCCTTCATTAGATGTGCAAGATGTCCCTAAACTAGCTTTATTTGGTTTTTGTTGTCATATTGTTGTGTAAACATCGGCTCGCTTTTAATTTGCAACATGTGTTTGTTTCCCCGTGTTGAGCTGTAATATAATTATTAGAAATTTAGATGAGAGGCTCGCCGAGGGTTAGCGATGAGATGTCGCCGGCGACCATGGCGGCCCTACGGAGTTGCGCTCCCAAGCAATGTCATCTCCGATGGGAACTATTAAAAGTTTTGGTTGTGTGCATGCCATCTCCCGACATTAATGATGTTGTTAGTCTTCAAATGTTTCCCCCGCCTCCAAAAAGCTCTATGTGAAGGTAACTAACATTTGGATCAAAATTTATATGTACCTTACATTCCACATTTAGTTTCTAGCTTATATTGCTTGAAGAGATTTTTTAACACGCCAAATGTAGGTGATATTTGTTGATATTTATGAATTGAATTTGTTTATGTGTAATCCGAACTATGTCCAATGAAAGTTTATTTAGTCAAATTGTGCAATCGTTGTCACTACGCTTTTTTGCGGTGTTCAAACTCAATTTTTTTTGTTTCATTTGGTGTATCTTTGAAGGCCAGTCAAAAAAGGGTGAAGCATCCTAAAAAATTTCGGACCGAAATTTCCGTAATTTTGAAATATCAGTCTACCGCTAGGGTCCCAGATATTGCTCCTACCGCCCTAAAAATTTCGAATTTTGAAACCGTGGGCGCCAAAATTTGGGCCCAAATATTGTAGAAGCCCGCCAACATTGTTGCCACCAAATAAAAAGCCCCCGCCTAACCCTAGAAGCTCACTCATTCACTCCCAACCAGCCACCTTCTATAAAAGAGAGAGAGAACAGCACGCCGCCGCCCGACGCGACGCGGGAGCAGCTCGGCTGCCTCGCCTCGCTTCCACGCTGCAAGCATCGGCTGCCCGCTGACACTGGCCGACGCGGCATGGGCTGCTGCCGCCTCAGCCTGCCCTCGCTGACGCCGCCTCGGCGCTCGCCCCCGCCTCGCTCGCCCACGCCGACGACGCACAAGACGGCAGCCTGCCCCGCCGACGCCCGCCTGACGACACCAGCCGCGGCGCCGAGGTGGTGCTCCCTCAGCTGCTGGCAGTAGGCGCCGCCTGGCCCATCGCCTCCAATCGCGAACGCCGATGCTTCCCAACGCCATAGCTGCTCCCCTCGCACTTGCCTGCAAGATCCAACCATCCTCAAGGTTTGCATCCTCAATCTCGATGTGTGTAGAGTCAGATCCTCAAATTCGATGTGTGTGTGTTATATTGATGCTACTGCGTGTAAGCATATTGATTGAGTCGTAGGGATCTTCAAATTGATGTCTTGCATGCTGCCGATCCTTTTAATGGCTAACATACATATGCATGCTCTTGTGTAAGCATATTGATTGATGATGCAAAAGCTGCTTTGCATATATATACAGGTAACACTTCTAGCTTGCATACGCCTAATGACATCTCATTAGTTTGATTTAGGGAAAATTAAAAATGGTTGGATTCTTTGGCGGGCTAGTGTTTAGCTATATGTGGATGTGTACACTGAGCTTTGTTTGCTAGCCGTGAAAGCTGGAGCTTTGGCTCCAAGGCGCTACAGATTTGTTTTGCATCACATAGAAAGACCTGCGCTACATAATCCACATGTAACTTATTGCCTAGGCACTTCTCCTTGGGGGTTTTTAATGCGTACTTTTATTGCTATATGAATGAATATGAATTTCAAACAATTAGTGGCCCTATGCTAATTCATTACAAATAGAATAATTTGGTCCATGCTCCACTTGAAAACTTTGAGAGTGACACGGATAATTTGGTGCCTTATGCTAATTCATGACGTTTTAATTTGTTACTAGTACAATGGCCGGTGATGGAGCTCGTGGCTTCGGCTAGTCCTAAAAGGCAAGAGTGTGGCTTCGTGCGGCGGCATTGTGGTTGACCTCGGTTGATGACACCAAGAGTAGAGGTGACACCGCCGCCATAAGAGCAAAGGCAACGACAAATGTACGACCAACCTCCTCCCCTCTTCGTCCAAGATCGAAAAGGATGAAGAAAGTCCCCGTTAAGAACTTGTACTAGTGAAGAGGTGAGGTGCGTTTCTTCCACTTCTAGCATGCAATTGACTAACTATGGTAGCTGAAATGTCGACTTGGCCTTTTTAGTGTATGAATTCTAACATATTGTTTGCTAAAATGCAAATGATTTGACATGAATGTACCATGCGATATGGACTCATTTTGCCATGTGCAACTTGTTGTATTTTGGATTGTGCACTCGATATTATATAATATTTGGCACTATCGTGGAATTTGTAATATCTAGGACCTGCACTATCCTAGTTTTATGCACGTTTGGAAACCGTGGACCTCAAGTGATTCTGCTATGTTGTGGACTAGTGGTGATGTTTTAGACTATCTTTTTTGTAATATTTGGACTAATATTTGGGACTTGAATTATGTTGTGGTCTAGTGCACCTCTATTATTTGAAGGCGGCATTGTCTTTGAAGGTGCTATTCTTGCTCGAAATACATTAAGTTGGTACTTTTTGCAATTACATTTGTTTTTTTATCTAAAATGGTATAGAATAGATGTACATGATTTTTTGAACAAAATAAATATTTTTTATAAATTTGGTCCCGAAGTTTTTTTTGTATCGCCGATAAATTTCCGATATATCCGATATTCCTGTTTATCGGTGACCGCCGAGATTTTAAAAATACCGATACGAAAACATATATCTTGATTGTCTTCAAAGCCACCTTAAGAACCGGGTGGCACCGTTAGATTACAAGGGCAGAAGAGAGATGTGAATTTGTC
>JADLZK010007079.1:0-103230 GCA_015847255.1 Hyparrhenia diplandra | reverse complement strand
TGCATGCCTAAATAATGATAGCATTAATTCTTTGATTTTGGCTCTTGATGAAGCTATAAATTGGACGGAGGTAATATATAACAAATGAAAGGTGCGGATTTCTGGCGTTCTTTAGAGATGCGAAGAAGAGGTACGTGAAGAAAAAAAAAATTCTACTAGAAATTAAATAAGGGATGAGTACGGACTTTCTGCGAGAAAGAAAGAAAGCGATGCAATAAAAAATAAAAGACTAACAAGGGACAAAATTGAACTATAAAATATTTTCTTGTCTTTGAGCACAAGAATCATGCTAAGAGATTGACATTTACATTTTCTTTATTTTTGATCAGTGTACTGCAGTTTTATGCATGAGATAGTCCATATAAGCCGCATACATAATTATCTTTTTATTACATTTATGAGTTGTCAACTTTTTCAAAAATAAGAATAATCATATGATATTTATGAATTAATTATATGAGAAAAAGTACCATATGAATATAATAGATCACAATCATATAAATAAGCCGTATACATAATTACCTTTTGCATTTTTGCATTTTGCCTATGAATATGAATTTTTTGAGATTACACGATTACAAGCGCGGCGGCTCAAACCGTCACACACTAGCGGCTGTGAACAGGCGTCTATAGCCTGCACATGAGCACCTTGAAGGGCGAGCGGCAAATCTTGAAGTTCGAAGTCACCACAAAGCGCCTACGCTATCGGCGGGGGCGTCGCTTTAATACCAATAATACCGCAGTAGCCCAGGAAATCGCAGAAAAATCCCGGGGATAAAGTGTAAGCGCTTCGGAGTTTGAGCGCAGGTTAGAGCCCCTAACCAATGGCCTTTACCATTTGGTATATGATAAGCCGTATACATAATTACCTTTGCATTTTGCATTTTGCCTATGAATATGAATTAGCGCAATGCAAAATCTAGGGAACTATAGGACCCACCGATCACAATCTCATGAATGCAACCACACTTCCATCTGGGCATCTTATCCTCCTTTCTATAAAAAACGAAGAACAAAAAATTTTGTGTTCCCACGGTCAACTTGACTTACGGGGAGCTGCGCGGGGATGCTGCAGGACAGGCGGGCGTCGACGATGTCCAGCAAAGAGGCTGCTCGCGAACTACGAACGACACCAGGTAGAGACGTACTCCGTCTTTCATGGAGTTGGTCGTTTTTAACTTAAAACTTCATGTTTTGATCGTAGTCTTTATTGAAAATATTTATGTAGAATTATAAAATAAATTAATCAATATTTCAGTATATTTATTGATAAAATAAATTAGATGCCCAAAAATAAATTATGTTTGCATATAAAAATTTAAATAAGGCAAGCATCGAATAAAATAAAGCTGAGAATCAGGGGTGACAAACTTCGGTGGGGACCCGGAGGGAGTATCATGTCTGAGTCTGAGCACCCGTTGTCCACTCTGTTTGTCCATGACCACTCTATATGAGCATAGGACAGGACGTCGTGTTGCGCACTGGTGGTGACCTACCGGCGGGCTTCGCCGTGGCCGCACAAAAAGCGAAACCTCCCGCACTGGCAGCAGCACCGGTGGTGGCGCGCGCTGGGGTACTGCGAGTACCGGCCGAGCAGGGCGAGAAGCAAGCAAAGGTGAAGTCGTGGATGCGACGGGGAGGAGCTGGATGCTGGAAGAACAATCCATTTTTATAGGCGGGAGGAGAACCACTCCAGCTTGATGATGCGGAAGGAAATCGTCTGTTCAATTCTAGTGGAGCACTCAACGCATTAATTTGTAGTGAAGCACTCAGCGGCAGCCTCTTCAATTCGTTTGCAGCTGAGCCACGGATGGGATAGAAACGACAATCATTTGTCACCGTATTCAATTGAATGGAGCTGTACTTCATGTTGTGTTTCTTTTGTATAGGTATTAGAGTTGCTGGTGATATAGCTAAATATCAGAAAACTCTCTGAGTAGGGGATTCGCTTTCACATAGAGAGATATAGTAGACTTTTTTAGATTGTATGAGAGTTTGCTTGGGTGTTTTAAACAACTCCATCAATGCTAACAAACAACTTTTGAGAGGACTTGTGAAAAGGGAAAATTGAGATTGCTTGCTGCTTTGTTTAGTGGTTAGAACTAAAGTTTTATCAAAACACTTCAAGTCTTTTCAACATGAAAAATTCAGCACAAGTCCCGAACTTTTATACAGGAACAATGTTTGGGCAACATTGAATCTTACATTTTTTCGTTTATAGTCTCAGAAGTGTTTAATTTCTGAAACATGCCTTGAACATAGAGAACAACCTTGATCCCTTTCTCTTTTCTTTTTTGAAATGGATTCATCACTTCCTAAATGGAATTAGCCAACAAACAAACCCGTCCAAAACCCGGAGATCGGAAGGATCGTTGGCTTGCCGGCCTCGTTCTGGCTGCGCCCTAACGTTTGCCCTGAAGAAAACCGTGACGCGGCATGGCGCTTCTGCGTGCCATCGCGCGCGCGCGCGCAGGTTGGTCGCGGATCACGCGTGATCCGCCACGGTCGGCACCACGGTTAGGCCCCGCTCCTCCACTTCCTCAACCTCGCTTTCTCAACCTTGCCTGCGCGAAAGACCCGCGTCATCATCAATCACGCGAACGACGCCACGCATTGGCCGCTCACCGGCGACCGCCGCCGCGGTCACGTGCCCGACAAGCCAGCAGCCGTCGGTCTTGTCCACCGTTGGGCCGCGCGCCTTCTCAGACTGCCCTGCTGCTGCCCTGCTGCTGCCTTGCCCGTGCTGCAAACGCCGCGCCACGGCCAGGCGTCTGACCGCACCGTTCACACCTGCTGCTGTTGCTTCGCATCGTTCCGGCCCCAGGCGCTCGAAATTGATGGCCTTGACTTGGGACGTGCCTGTCCCAGGCACAGCGTCAGAAAGTCAGAACCGAAGCCGATCGAAGCCAGCCCTCGGCTACCGAAGTACAAAAACCTGTAGCGTACGCCATTACTTACCCCCCCTTACCCACGTCAAAATTTACAAATAAACTGAAACGGTGTCCATTCAATTCCCTTGTCCAAAACGGCGCCAATTCTAAAAGCATGTCAACACGGTGTGTTCCGGATGGGTGGGCGTGGCCTGGCTCAGCGTGCCAGCCAGAGCTCAGCTCAAACAGGATTACCCGCGATTTGGCGTCCAGGGTTGTGTTTGGGCACCTGCAACCGCCACCGACTGCCCGGATTGGGGTGGTGTTTTACCCTACGCCACACTAAGCTAGAGCAACTTCATCGGTAGCTTTCGCACTAGACGCATACACGTTCATAAATTTGCATCATTTATCACAGATTTGTTTTGATTAATAAACGCACAATGTTTATATATGGAATCAATGATCATAAGTGCAATATCATTTTAGAACATTATCTGTAACAGATTTCCATTATGCATGTTGTAACCTTAGGGTGTTTGGAGGAGGCACAAGAATCGAGAAGAAGAGGAAGCGATTTAGTGCGCAGCAAACCCTGGGAAGTCACCACGACGTAGGCGAGAAGAAGCGCACCACCCCAGGGTCCCCTCGAGGAAGGAGGTGTGTTGGCGAGGGAAGGTAAATGCGGATCCGCGGCGTGGGAAGCGAGAGGAAGGCCCGCTTTGAGAGGATGGAGCCCCCCTCACGCCAACCAGGCCCCCCCGAACCTAGGCTGAGTCTCCACGGGGCCTTGGAGTGAACCTAGGAAGATGGGAGACCGCGGGAGAGAGGAAGACAGGGCCGCGGCGGCGAAGGGAAGCGCGCGGAAGTTTCCGCGTAGCTGCCGTCGCGAGCCACCACTGCAGCCAAAAATCGGCTCGCATTGCTTGTGTCGCCCGGGCCCACGCCGCCGGCTCACGATGATTTTGTCGTGCAGTGGAAAGCTAGATGGGGGCTTTGGCTCTCCCACGAGGCCCAAGCGGAGAAAAACGCGGCCGGAAATGCCGAACTATGCGGCTCACGGGACACAGCGAGCCCACCCATGTCCTACCCCAGCAACTCCAAGGCAGTTCTTCTGTCAACCAATTTTTTTCTTTTTTCTTTTTGGTTCCAATTGAAAAGACTTTGCTGTTATTTCAATCTCAAAGAAACAAAATCGGAGTAGGAGAAGAGTAAAAAAAAAAAATGAAGCGGACCAACTAAAACCGGTCCGGATTATTTTTTGTACGGTGCCTATATAACACGTTTGCTCGCCCCTCACCGCACGATGAGCCCCTCGCCGCGCTTTGCGTTCGTACGCGTGCAACCGCGCTTTTTCAGAACCCTAGCTAGTAGCTACAGGCGGAAGAAGAAGAAAGATGGGGGATCTTATGGGCGGAGGAAAAGACGGAGAATCACATGGCGCAAACCATGACGCAAATCGACATGCAGGATCCCCGAGGGGGCCTCCGCGCCGCCTTCCGCATACCTCGCACCACGCTGGCGCTTTCGGCGGTCGTTGCCCGGCCAACAGGACGGGCGGCGGCGAACTTCGCCGCAGTGCTGCTCGCGCCGCGCGGTGACGCCAGCGCCAGCGCCAGCGACCCCATGAACTGCGACGAGGCGGACGCGGAGACCTGGGATGGTGTTCGCGTCCTGCTACATAAAGGACCGCGACGAGGACGCTCACTTCGGGCACGCCGAGGCCACGGCGTCATTGGCGGCGTGGCCGACGGCGTCGGCGGGTACCGCAGCGGCGGCGTCGACGCGTCGGCGTTCTCCCGCGCGCTCATGCACAACGCTTACGCGGATGTGGCGACGAAATGCCGTGCCCGGAACGCTTCTGCCCCCGCACGCTGCTGGAGCGGGCGTACCAGGTGACGGCCGCGGCGCTCGCCCCGCCGCGTCCACGGCAGCCATCGTCTCCCTCGCCGGCCGGACCCTCAAGTGGGCGTTCGTCGGCGACAGCGGGTTGGTCTTGCTCCGGGACGGCCGGATCCTGTTCCGGTCGGTGCCGCAGCGCACACCCGCTTCAACTGCCCTATCAGCTCAGCTCAGAGCGAGGCAGCGACAGGATCGCCGACGCCGACGTCGGCGAGGTCGCCGCCAAGAAGGCGACATTATTGTGGTTCTGGAGCACGGACGGGCTCTTCGACAACGTGTTTGACGGCGAGATCGAGCGCATCGTGCGGATGGGCACGGCGGGGTTCGCGCCCGAACATGGCGGAGGTATTTACGGGCTTCGCTTGCGAAGGCTGCGGTCCACGGCAGAGACACACCGTACAGCAATTTGCGCCGGACACAGCCAGGGAAGGATTTCTTCGCCGGCGGGAAGCCGGATGACATCACTGTAGTCGTCGCATACATTGTATCATGCCCTATTCGATCTGAAAGCAAAGCAGTAGTCGATTGTGATTTTTTGTAACGATTTTTACAACTCTTCAATCCCATGTATATGTACAAACTTAGCTGTAAAAGGTGCAGCCTGAGCCTAAGAGCCGGCTTTCCACGGCGAAACTTGTCAAGCTTTTTGAGTCAAAAAAAAAAACTTGTCAAACACTGTGGTCGTAGACGAAACAACTACGAGGACAATGTGCTCTAGGATTCGTGTCAGGTTAAAATCACTAACCTTTGTGTGTTAATACGATGGCACAGAGGCAGCATTTTTGTTGGCATGGGACAATGTGCGGATCAAAGTTGTTCTCCTCGTTCCCGTGAAGTCTTGTTCTTGAAAAAATATAAGGAGATGATCCATACCACTTATGTGATCATATAAATTCATTGTATCTCGGCTTCAATTTCTTTGCTAAAGCATCTAACTTGGATTGGAAGATCCAACAATTTTAAACCTCAGATCCAACAATTTAAGCCCAACAGATGACGCAAGAAAGGAGGATTTATTGTCAAGCCAACAAGTGCCACCCCATTTATCGCTGGTGATTTCAATCAACCTCATATACAAGGCCAGCGATTAAAAGTAATGTTAATCTCTCAATAGAAGGTTGATTGAAAAAAATTCAGAGCTGCATTGGATGAATGTGAACTCCTGGAGATCCCTTTACAAAATAAAAGCTCACCTAGACGAGCGAACGAGAATGCTCGACCCTCGTGAAATTGGACAAAGGTCTTTTTGCAACGCATCTTTTGCAATGCCTAATAATAAGGATGTCGTGTTCCCAAATTTTGCTTCGTAACGCGCTATCACGAGTGGTTCAGACCAAATGTCCAATCCTCCTGCATGACCAGCAAAAGCACTGTAAAGACAGTTGCTTTCATATTCGAGAACTTATGCACCAAAATCATCATCGATTTCAGTGAAGTAGTCTTTTACGCGAAAAAGCTCCTAGAAATGGCAAAGAGCTGAGAGCCTGGGCAAGCCTCTCTTCAGCCTAGAGCCCCCAGACAACCCTCCCACACGCACAACTAGATGTTAGAGTTGATCTCTATCAACGACCAACTAGATCATTAACTCACGCCCAGGGGTGCCCAGCCACACACTAGGGTGGTGGGCCCTCGTCAAGCAACACATACAAGGAGGTAGAAGTTGGGGGCACACGACACGAGTTGATCTAATGTTTTAAAACTCTGTCTAAGCTACTTAGTTGTTATCCTCTTGAACAACTGAGTGAAGCTATAGCGGAGATATCCGTAGCTAAGACATTTAGCTGTTTTGCAAAACTCAGAAAAAAAAAAACACAGAATATTGACATATTTTCAGCACATTGGTTAACAGTTTAACATAAAAGAGTAGAAATAAATAGTTAATCACCCATTTAAGAATAGAGAATACACGAAGAATACGAAATATTGATGTATTTTTTTTAAGTTGGGCCCCACAAGCCCAATTTTATGGGCCGACAAAATATTAGCTGCCACTAAAATACGACCCATTTAGCGGTTATCTCCATATTTATCTAGCTATTAGCTGCGGTCATTTGTTTTTTAGATAAAGGAAAATATATTAGAACTGATCCGTCGAGGATCGTCGGTAAACAAAATTACAATCGAAAAATGTTATTTAGGTAAGACCAAAGTCACCCGAAAACTTGGTGCATTTAAAAAACAACTAAAATTCAACCACCATTGGAGACTCCGGTCGTGTAACCCTAAGAATAACATAGAGCCCCATGGCGTGTGCGATGAGCCGCCCACCTTGCCGGCGTGCTGGCCAGAGCATCAAAGGATCTTCCACCGGCAACGTCTCCAACGAGAAGATGCCATCCAAAGATGCCATCGCCGCCCACCCAAGCTGGTGTAGGTTTTTCACCGTGAGATCGAATCCACTTGAAAAAAGCGGCGCCTCAAATGAGGGAAAGTGGCGCCCTCGACGTCCACCGTCAAGTAGTGTGCGACCAATGCCATGTCCCCTAGGGCCACGCCGATTCATAGCCACCGGCGGCCCGATGTGCACCGTCGCCCGAAATACAAATCTTGAAAATGCCGGCGTCCGCGCCATCCTCGCCGTCCCTTTCCACGACACCTCCACCTTGGCGTAGGAAGCCACCGTGGCTGGCCATCGGGTTTATCCCGTCTGACCAACCAATTCTTCACCGTCGCCGCCATCAGAACCCGAGAACACCGCCACCATGGTGACGTTGCGGCGCCCATCGTCCCAGGGTTGCGAATCAGCCCGCCTTTGGGTTCTCGGCGCCCGAATATGGGCGGTCGGCTAACGCCACCATGGGGTAGGATTCACCTCCGCCCAAATCAGCTCAGCGCTCCGCGCCGCGCAGCGTCGTCCGCATCGCCCCTCAAATCCCGGCCGGAAGACACCGGATCCGGCCACTAGGATTGAGGATTGATGTCCCACGCCGCCGCCATGAAGCGCTCGCGAACTCAAATGCAGGCGGCCAGATCGGCTGCCGGTGCCAGATTACGCCGAAGAACCTGAAGCTGCCTTAGCTGCGCCCTGAGGAAGAAGAGGGAAGGGGGAGACAAAGCGCCACAGCCTCACACCTTGCGGCGGGCAGTCCGGCCCGATCTTCTTCGCGGCGAAGCGGCACGCGCTGCCGAGCACCCGCGCTGCTCGCGCGAAACGCCCGGATCGCCCGCGCGCCGCCGCCAAACACAACCGCCGCCCCGCCAAGCGGGAGGGCCCGCGCCCGCCGCCATCCCAGCGGGCCGTGCGGCCTGCCGACGGCCCACTTTCGGGCGGCGGCGGGCCGAGGAGTGAAGGGAAGGGAGGGGCGGTGCCTAGGATTTGGCCGCCGCCGAGTCGCCCCGCGTAGGGGCTCGAGGGCTCGAGGGCGTCGTCCAAGGTGTATCATGCCCAAAAAGCAGCTGCGGTCATTTGTTAGCGCTAAAAAGTTACGTATCTTAGCTTTAACGTTGTCCAATAGCTATCTCCCTATAGCCGAGATTTAAAACTTTGGGTTGATTCGGCCGAGCCTCCATAGCCCCACCGATTCTTTATTGACATTAGGTGTAGATCGATGGGTGGAAACCTTTTGCTCACCAGCCTGGTGTGGCTGGGCACCCGGACCCCGGCGCGAGTCAAGAAAGATCAACTTTAACACTAAACACCGTTTAATACGTTATTATTCTTTTTTTTTTTTTTGAGAATAATACGTTATTATTCTCTTTACAAGCACACAAGAATATTGATATTTGGACTAGTCCTCCAACATATGCAGAAGGCTTTATAGTTTTGTTATCTAGTTTCACGGCTCTCCATTCATTCGATGAATAGATCGAGGTTCCTCTTTGCAATACTACGCGCCTCACCTGCCATAACTATCTCCTTCATCCCATTCACTTTCTCTTGCAAACGGCTACCCTCCTCACCCTCCATGACCCTCTCAACACAATCCTTCACACAATTCCTGTCAGTGCTGGCTATCACGATCCCAGCCTCCCACATCTTAACGACGTAGGCACAGTTGATGAACTGGTCCCGGAGATAGGGTAGCAAATCATGCGGACTCGGTGCCTCACGGCTTCCAGCGTCGAGTTCCAACCGCAGTGCGTGATGTAGCACCCCACAGCCTGGTGACTGAGAACCTCCTCCTGCGGCGCCCACGGGACGATCTTGCCGGTGCCACCGCCGGCGACGACGGTCTCCACGAAGCCGTCGGGTAGGCCGGCGCGCCATGACGGGGTGGTTCTTCAGAACCCAGAGGAACGGCCGGCCGGCGGCCTGCAAACCGAGCGCGAACTCCGGTTATCTTGTCCGGGCCAATCGGCGCGACCCAGCTCCCGAACGAAACGTAGACCACCGACCCGGGACTCTGCCGGTCTAACCAATCCATGCAGGTGTTGTCCGCCTTCCACATGGTGCAGGCCGCTGCAGTGCTGTTCTCGGCACGAGCCTTCGACAAGATGTTGTTGCTTTTGAAGAGTGGCCCGACGTGGAGGATGCGCTGGCCCGGCGGCGGGTCGTACCGGTCGGAGTCGCCGGCGCCTTCGCCGGGGAAGGAGTTGACGAGGATGGTGGGGGAGGCGCCTCGCGCGGTCCATGGTTCGCTTCCAGAACGCGAACCTGGATTCCTGGGATGCCGCGCCGCCGACGAGCCATGGCAGATCTTTGGTACTCAGTTGTAACTTCGAGGGCAGTATCGGGTCTCCGATCTTTTGGTGCTTGTTCACTTGATCTTCGTCGACTCCGTTTGTTGACGACGGTGGCAGTGGCGCACCTTCATTTCAGTAATTGTAAATCTTTCAGCATTATTTTCATTTTTTAGATAATGGATAATAAAATCCGGCCTCACATCCGCGAGGATATGCAAGCGGCATTATTACAAAGTTCGGAGGAAAAAAAACAGGAGCAAGCTAAGCGTCCGTAACAAAGACATTGTTACTAAACTAAACGGAAAATATGCTTCCACCCTCTATTGGAAATTTCTAGAGCAATGATCTCGGTTGTTTGCTCAATGCAACGAGGGTGTCCTTTCTTTTGCTTTCAAAGACGGCCCGGGCCCGAAGCGCATCCAATAAGCTCCCCACGAAGATAACACGCATAATAGAGTTAGATTTCATTTTTTAAAAATCGTATCATTACGACATCTCCTAGATGGCCCAGAATAAAGCTGCCACCCCAACCCAAATCAAAGGCTTGGAATCTTTATGTTGATTATGAAGCCAACTACCAAACATATGGTTAATAGAAATAGGTTGGGTAAGATTAGTAGCATAGAAAATAATCCTCCAAATCATCTTGGCAAAAGGGCAGTCAAAAAAGAGGTGTTGGATAGACTCATTCAAATTACAACACTCACATTTAAGACTCCCTTTCCAATTTTTCTAACAAAGGTTATCCTTTGTCAAAATGACACCTCTTTGGACAAACCCGGAGGAAAATTTTGATCTTCGAGGTATTTTCCATTTCAGTTCGTTTATGTTGGAAAGGTGGATTTGTATTTATAGCATCAAGATACATAGATCGAGCGGAGAAAAATTCGGACACTGGATAAAGACCATCTAAAAAAAGTCTTTACCATCCACCAAAGCCACATTCGAAACTTGGGCTACGAGAATAAGCCACTCGAAAAGATTATTATTCACCAATGATCTCCTAAATGAAATATTAGGAGGGTTAGAGGATAAAACTTTCAAAACCGTTGCATGTCGATCCCTTGCTATATTAAATAAGTTCGGGTATCTAAGCTTGAGGGGCTTATCACCTAACCAAGTGTCTTCCCAGAACCTTGTATTATTTCCATCTTTAATTAGGAAACAACCTTTATCAAGCACTTCATCTTTAATATGCATGAGGCCTCTCGAAGTGAGAGTCATTAGGTTTGGTACACTTGGGTTAGGGTCTTGGAATTTAAATATTTATTCCTTAACAAGGATTGCCATGTACCATCGGTGTTTATAAGATTGACGATCCATTTGGCTAGTAAACATACATTATGCGGTATAAATCTATAATTCCAAGACCACCTTGATCCTTAGGGCGACATAGGATGTCCCACTTAGCTAGTCTATATTTATGATTTCCACAGAGACCCTTGCCGTAAGAATCTTGATCTGAATTTATCAAGATTTTTGAGGACTCCTTTGGGGATCTCAAAAAGGACATCATAAACATAGGGAGACTACTCAAGACAGAGTTTAACAAAACAAGTCTTCCCCCATAGGATAGGTATTTTGCTTTCCAACAAGAGAGTTTTTGTTCAAAACGTTCTTCTATTTTCCTCCATTCAGAATTAAGGAGTTGTCTATGGTGCATGGGGATACCTAAGTATCTGAAAAGGATATACCCCTCAGATTACAACCAAAAGAGTGTAGTATAATAAGGTTCCATCTCTTTGGCTGCACCATAGCGTAATATTTCACTCTTGTGGAAGTTAATCTTAAGTCCTGACAATTGTTCAAAAACGGTAAGCAAAAGTTTCAGATTTTTTGCTTGCTCCGGATCGTGGTCTAAAAAGATAATGGTATCATCAGCATATTGTAAAATAGATAAACCATCATCAATTAGGTGTGGGATAATCCCTCCTATTTGTCCATCGGCTTTTGCTCGTTGATGAGAAGAGCTAGCATATCAAAGAACGATGTTAAACAAAATAGGTGACATAGGATCCCCTTGTCTAAGGCCACGTTTGGTCTGAAAGTAGGGACCTATGTCATCATTGACTTTAACCCCCACACTACCTCCTGTGACCATATTTTGAACCCATCTACACCATTTGGGGGAGAACCCCTTCATGCGTAGAGTTTGTTGAAGGAAGGACCATTTAACCTTGTCATAGGCCTTTTCAAAATCAATTTTGAGAATGATGCCATTCCTTTTCTTAGTATGTAGCTCATGGATAGTTTTAGGTGTAGAATAACTACTCCTTCCATGATATTTCGCCCAGGGCATAAATGCCGTGCAGGTCGGGCTAACTACGGTGTTAGCTACTTTATCAAATTAGTTCCAACTTTTGTGAAAATTTTGAAACTAACATTAAGGACACACAAATTGGTCGATATTGCTGAATTGTAGTAGCGTTTTTGGATTTTTAGGGATAAGGGAGATAATTCCAAAGTTGAGACTAAAAGATCTAGACTCTCATTATGGAATTCTGAAAGATGGACATAAGATCGTCCTTGATCACCCCCAAAAACCTGGTAGAATTCGGCAAGAAACCATCGTCCGGGGAGCTTTGTTATGTTCCATTTGGAAAATGGCCTCCCTCACCTCGATTCAGTGAAGTCAGCTATAAGAATATCATTTTCCTCCTGGGTCACTTGTGGAATATCTATAAAATGATCTTCCATCAAAGTTATTTGGGTTTGCTCCGGTGGACCCCACATGATTTTTTTATAATAGCTTGTAATGTGGCTTTTAAGACAGTCATCACCAATAACAACACCTTGATTATCTTCAAGTCTAAAAATATGTTGTTTTCGGTGTTTCCCATTGGCCACTAAGTGAAAGAACCTAGTGTTAGCATCACCCTCTAATAAGGATTTCACCTTGGCTCTCTCATACCATTTAAGTTCCTCTTCCCTCAAAAAGAGAAACTAAAAGCCCTTTTAAGTATTGCTTGAGATTGATCTCTTGATCGGAAAAGACCATTAGTCTCAGCCTTTTTATCTAAACCATTTAAAAAGTTCTAAAAGAGTCTTCTTTTCTTTCTTATAGGTTCCTGCGTATTTGCAGCCCACCCTCTAAGATCTTGTCTTAGTTTGCGGATTTTAGCTTGCCAAATCTAAAGGGTTGGATCCGTAAGTTTGGTGCCAAACATTTGCAACCATTTCATAAAACCCTTCCCTTAATAGCCATCCCCTTTCAAATCTAAAGGGTCTAGACATGGTCAGTGGGTAGAAACACCGAGTGCTAAAAAACCGGAGGAGTGTGATGCGAGATATTCCGATCTCTGGGATCAACTACGGTTAGAGGGAATTGAAGCTCCCAATCCGTACTAACTAAGACACGATCAAGTTTTTCAAAAGTTGGGTTATCCCCGGGGTCCAGCCCAAGTATATTGGCGACGACATAGTAATTTCTCGAGATCCAGAGATTCAATGACCGCATTAAAAAATTCGCCATTTAGGGTCAAAGTCCCCACTACTTTTATCGTCGAGGACTACGCATTATATTAAAAATCCCCACCTATAATATAAAAGGGAGACTTTCTTTGGAACAAGTGTTAGCCAATTCGGCTAGAAAAGCACTCTTGTTATGATATTGTGCTGGTCCATAAATAGAATAGAGGACAAATTTGAAATCATTAGATTTATATCGCAAAAGTGAATTTTACATAAAAATCTCCCTTCGTCAATGGCTCAGATGTCAAAAATAGGCAGTCGGCTCGAGTAAAAAATACCCCCGGACCTACCATGAGGAGCCATAGCATGCCAAAGGAAGTCACGCCCTCCACTAAAATTTTTGAGGACATGATCGGGAAATCGTCCATTTGTCTCGAGAGGGCAATAAAATTAATCTGCTCCTCTCTAACTAATTACTGCCGAAAACGGTGTTTAGCCAAGTCCGCAAGACCTCTCACTTATTCCAAAAAAAAAACTTTCATTTTAAAACTTTGGAAGGAGTTTTTGGCTTTTTCGAGACTTGGTCTTGTTATATTTTTTTCTACGCTGATTGGGGACAGGATCTAAAATATGATCATTCTCCGACATCGAGAGAGTTCTCTTTTGAAATCCCACAAAAAAGTGGTCGAGAACAGAATCAAAGCGCTCATCTTTTTTTTATCATCGCTATTAAAATTAGAAAATCTAGTTTTTTGATTTCTTGGGATTAGCAGAAAGAACTAATCTGTCAACCTCTAGATTTTTAATAGCAACAACATCACAGGAATTAAGGTCGATGCCTACCCTACCAAGTTTTGAAATAATAGCGTAATCGAAAAAGCTAATAAAAGAGTTACGACGATTCAAGATTCTTTTTTTTAGCCATCCGTTCCGTCTTGCATAGGGTATGCTCGTCCGCCTTCGTTCGTTCCTCTGGCTCCGTCGGAGTTGAGTTGTAGGGGCCACCGCCCCAACTTCACTGAGGGGAACCGCGTGCTGGAGTAAGTCGAGGTCGACTCCAGCACTTGGCTCCTTCCTGCCGCAGTGGACTGCTTGACGATGGCAGCATCCTCAACCATCAAGGCCACCGAGCCACCACCAGTCCCATCCGGGAGGGCAGTAGGCGGGGATAACTGCATCCCTCGACAACGTCACCAGGGCCGGCCGAGGGGGATCGCAGCGCCTCGGTGCCAAGCAGACGAAGTGTAGAAGACTCGTGAAGGCCAGCATCATTTGCCGGTGCGTCCACCGACGCCACACCCTGTACAGCTAGGGCCTTGACAGCAGCTGCCGGAATAGTCGCCAACGACTCCACCTCCTGTCCGTCAGCAAGGATAGTAGATGCGTCTCCAGCCCAGGTCGACGTGACAGCAACAGCCAGCACGTCATCATGAGTCAGGTCCTGATCGCCAGCCTGTACAAAAGCCGACTCCAGATCCTGTTCGACATCTTGCACAGCAGCAGTCGCTTGGAGCCCCCTGTTCGCCGATGGCACCACCAACGTGCTGCATGGGAGCAGCAACGACGTGCTGCATGGGAGCACCAACAACTTGCTGCATGGGAGCAGCATGCTGCATGTGAGCAGCAACGACGTGCTGCATGGGAGCACCAACAACTTGTTGCATGGGAGCAGCACCAGTCGGCTCAAGATGCCCTTGTTCACCATGGACCTCGATGCCGGTCACAGCAGCAGGCGTTATCACTGCAGATGGCCCGAACAATGAGCAGTCTTCCATTGTTAGTTTCTCAACGGCATCTAGGTCGTCATCCCCGATAGCAGCAACATCTAGGACAGCAGGAACCACAAGGTCACCACCGTTAGGTAGTGCCTCGACATCTCCTGGTATCACCACGTCGGCCTCAGTGAAGCCAACACCCGCTTCACCACTAATCGCCACCGCAGCGGCCTGCGCAAAAAGCCTCCTCTAACTCAAGTAAATCACCAGCTCCAGTCGGCTCACCATCATAGGAGAGCAAATGTGCACACCCCACTAAAGGAGAAGACAAGTCTTGGGTCATCCACAACTGATTTCCCAACCCCTTATCAGCCAAAAATTGCTTATTTCTTCAAAAAAGGTGTCTCCATCCATGGTAGCTTGATTGGAGGTTCCACCACTTTCGACAGTGAAGGGAAAGTACCACCGGCAGCTGAAGAGGAGCTGCCCTTTTCGGAAATTTAGGCGCTCCTTCACCATCTGCTTCTTCCATCTCCCGATCACCATCGGGATCTTTATCATCATCTCCCCAGGAGATCGTCATCATCTGGATTAATTGGAGGCTCTTCTTCATCAGGTGTGAAATAAAGGCGAAAAGAGTTCTCCCTTGACACAAACATCTCCAAACGGTGGGATTTTTTTCAAATCAACAACCGCCACCAAAATTCCGGATATCTCACATGCGCCTAAGGTGATACATATCCACCTTTTGGGTTGAGCCAATCATTGTGCCAACCGCCCACAACTGAAGGAATGACCAAGAGGACGAGGAACATTTGTGATCGTCACCCAAACCTTTTCTAGCACTTTGATAGGCTTAACATCATCGATGTATTCTTTAAATAGGAGGGTACCTTCCTTGTTCTTCGTCGTGATCGTATGAATTTCAACCATCCGATCCAACTCCTCCTTGCTTTCGGGAAAGGGACTATGTAAGTATGCCCTCTCCTCTCCTCGCACCTCCCAATGCCGGCGTGACGGGGATGATCCTAGACAGCTCGGATAACAATAAACTAGGAGGGACCTCACCCGACTCCACCGAAATTTGGGCAGCTCTTGACTTCCGAGAAAAAGAGACAATGTCATTGAAATTAGCCGCTGGATTTGGAAAAATCCCATTCCATCTTCAGCAGCACCACAATATGCAACCGAAGGTTTTGGGCCCACGCAACAAGGGGCATTTGTTTGCATAGTGATCCCGCAAAACGATAACACACTCCAAATTTCTGGCTTCTTCCTCTTACCGCTTTTGCCCAAATCTTCGCCGGAGTGATCACTGCAGCAGCCATGCTAGCATTGGGGATGCCATCACCTTTACCTTGTGACGTTGCAAGATCGAGGGGCGCCAAACGAGGCAGGCGGCGCCCTGGTAGCACCATCCGCCGAGCCCGGGGCGTGATTCGTAGCAACACCCCGCGGCCGCGGCACCGGGCAGCACCGACCCGCGATCCGCGCCCACGATCAGCACCACCTCGACCCGATCGGGCGCCACCACCGCCGCGTCGGCATCACGCTACCGATCGGGCGGCGCCACTCGCGACCCACGGCCGGGCTGCGGGCCGGTCACGCGATCGGAGCACCGCGACCCGCGGACGCCAGCAGACATCACCGCGACCAGCTAGACCGCCGATGTCCGGATGCAGCGTCATCTCCCACCGCCCCCTACTTTACCAGCGACGATCGTCTTCGCTCGACGGCAGCAATCGGCTGACCCACCGCCCACCTTCGCCGCCAGGGACGCAAGCGCATGGCTAAGAGTTCAGCGGCTCGGCGGGTTTGACGAGGCGCTTTAGGTTTCCCGTGAATTCTGGTCGAGGGGCACGGCCTCACTCGAAGAGTCCGAGACCGACCAATTCGAGCCCAATCGGGAAAAGTGGTCGGTTCAGCCCGTGACGGGATTAGCTGCCCCGACTTTGAATCAAAATATTCGCACCATTGGCGCACCCGATGAAGCGGGATCGCGGAGCCGCCGTCTTTCGATCTCATCGGCGACTGAAAGAGATGGCCATTCGTTACGGCGGAGAGAGATTCTAGGTGGTGGGAGAGGTCCCTTCCAAAGTGTTTTCGGGGAGGTCTCACCCAAATAGGAACCACCCGTCTTGGATCCCTCAAGGCGTGTTCGATCCACCACCGGCTACACGATGAGCTCGGCCAGGGAACTCAGCGTGGAACCACTGGGCCGCCAAAGAACTCGAGGCCCGCCCATTGACAAACTTGCCAAAGGAATCAGCCAGCGCCAAAGGTACTCCACGTCGGACTCGGAATCGAGTCATCCTGCATCCTTGCGGACGGGCGGCTTCACCACGGGAGGCGGAGATCACCGAGATGGCGATTCTTCACGCCTCCGAGTCGAAGTCGGCGACCGGGCTCTTTGGCAGTTAAGCGCCCGCAAAGCCTTCTTGATGGGCGGCGCAACGGCGACCCGCCGGCATCACTCAGGAAGAAAAAAGAGGTACCGATGGCGTGAGGGCCACCGGCGGCAGCGGCTTCCGGCCACTAGGCGAGTGGTGGTGGGGCGTCGCCGGCGGGCTCACGATGGGCATGCACCGCACCTGACCTAACCTGTTGATACCTACTGGGCTGTGTACCTCTCAGCATTATTTTCATATAAATGTCATTCTATTCTAGGCATGTTGGCCGTAGATTCTAGTGATGGACGCGATGCATGCTTGGAGCATTGCAACCTGCAGTACATAGCTAGGCAGGCATGGTGTCTGGGCATACCGGATTCGGAGATGAAGCCCTTGCTGATGAGCTCCGGAATGGCTGCCACGATGCGGTAGCTCGCGAACATCACCGGCCAGAACCCCACGGCGGGCACGCCGCACCGCGCGGCCACGGGGATGGCCCACGACGCCAGGACGTCAACGACGAGGCAGGGGTAGGACACGCCTGCTTTCATGAGCATTCGCTCCAGGTGGGCCGGCATGTGGTGCTCCATGGCGTGCATGATGGCGGCGAAGCCGGGGGGTTCGCCATCGTCTCCGCCGTCGTCCGGGACGCCGCTCGGGATGGGCACGAGGGCAAACGTGTCAGCGCTGCTGGCATCGCCGGTCTTGGTGGACTGTCCCATGCGACGGTGGACGAAGTCAGGCACAGCTACAGTGGCCGCGATGCCGCCGCGGTCCACGAGGGCGCGCGCCAGGTGGAGCATCGGTGTGATGTGGCCCTGCGCCGGGAATGGCACGAACACGATGGCGCGCTGCGCCTGCGTCGATTCGGCGCCCATGCCGGCGCTTGCTGCTGGCCTGAACTATGGTGGTGCGTGTTCGTGGATGGGTGTAGTCACCTCGGGGGACCGGTCAAGATTTATAGGAGTAGACATGCACTGTCTTTTTTTAAAAAATTTGGCAGTCAAAAGATTTAGGCTGTACTATGGTCGTAGACATTCACATGAGGTGACTATATAGCCATTACTACCTATTACTATCACAGATATTAGCTAGTAGGAGTACCTATTACTATTGCGGACACCTCCATGATCCATTTACCCCTAATAGTTCTCCAAAAAGGTTTTTTTGAGCTCATTGTATAAATTCTCGCTTAAAGAGTTATTCCAATAAAAAACCGCTTTCATATCTTGCTATCCTCCAACAGTTTCTCTATTTCTTGTTCGGCACCTTGTAGAGTCAGTTCCATTCTCTATGTTTGGTGAACAAGAAAACAAGAAAAAGAGGATAAGAATATTTTAATATCTAATTGAAGAAATTGTAGAAGAGTGTTTTTATAATATCTATACCTATCACGATGTAATGACGATATATAGGGACTCTTGAAGTTGCTCTAATGGCTCACAGCTAAGGCTCAGTTTGAATTTTTTTGTCATGGTAATTCTAAATAGTGATGTAGAATTTGGATTCTATATTTTTTTTTAAAAAAACTAGATGTATTTGGATGTCATTTTCATATATATGTATTAACTAGGTTTTGCCTAGGTAGTGACATAGTTTTAGCTACCCCTCCGTCTATAAAAAGAATGCAGTTATAAGAAGCATGCCGATCAACCTAGCTTAATTTTTCTTGTCAAAAAAAAACCTAGCTTAATTTTGAACAAATTATATATATAAAACAATATTAACATTTAATTTTTGAATAAATTTATTATTAAAATGTATTCGATAACTAATCAATAATACTTGTTTTGTTTCATGAGTGTTAGATTCCAGATGAGATCAATTGTTTGACTTCTTGAGATGTGAGATCAATTGCATTATTTTTTTAAGACGGAGGAAGTAGATACCAAGCTAACACTTAGCTAGTCTAATAGTCTATATTCATCTACTAAATTTTAGCAATTAAGCATTAGCTGTTCGGATTCAAACAAGACCTTCAGCGAACCTAGTTAGTTGGAACAAACAGGATCTTCGTTTGCCTTCCCCGTGTTCGTCAGAGGGTCGGTATCCCTCTCTGTTGACTGTCCACATGTATGTTCTGTCATTTTTTTTTTTTTTACTAGCACAGGTACAGACGAAGACCGACTGCTCAGGGATTCATGTGCACCATGTGCGGTATAACAAAAAAAAATGTTGCATCATCAACTTTGGAATCTTGTTTTTTTTTTTTTTTTGAAACTTTGGAATCTTGGTTGTGGCGATGCCAAACACGTGGTTATTTGTCTCAAACAAACTTCAGTTGAGAGGACGACGTCAATAGAACACTTCTCCTAGCTCGTGGCTGAATATGAATGCTCGGATGTTGTTCCACAGACTAATTAATCTGTTTCGTCAACACCAAAATCACATCTTTGGATTACCATGATTCTTTAATGACTTTACTCGTTCGTAAATCCAAATTTCAAAGGCAGCGCGCTACTAGTCACCAACTGCCACAGCTCAAGGGCACTAGATAATTACCTTAGTCATCGTCAAATAAAAATAACAAGGTAGATTAATCATCACAATGTTTCCCCACGTGCACATCTGTACGGTTGGCGTCAAAGGCAGTATATGTGTCCAGGTGAGTCCACCCTAGCCAAACTTTTTTATGGGGCAAAATGAGACTGGATCGAGTCTAACGAAGGCGTTCTAGTAGGAAGCAAGCGCAGTTTTAGTTCATTACAATACAATGCTGCTAATTTGTAGTTGAAATTTGTGATCTAGAACTTGGCCAAGTTCATCACAATGCTCGTTATCCTAATGAGGCGAACCGAGCCGAGCCAAGCCAGCCACGAGCCGAGCGAGCTAACGAGCTTCGAGTTTTCCATCCAACTTTATGTACAACCCATGATCGACGAAGTGGCAGCACGTCATTGCCAACATTAGTAAACACATTGTTGTCTTCTATCAATACATTTCATTAGTGGCGGATCTAGAAATACCTCCAAGGGGGGCTAAAAATACCGTAGGGCTAACTCTATATTTGCATTAAGGGCGTGTTTGGCGAGCTCGACTCTGCCCGAACCCCTTCGGAAATTTCTTCTTCCACCACGAGCAACTCTATCAATTTAGAAATTAAAGAAATGCGTTTGGCGGACATGCAGCTCAGCTCTAGAAACAACAAATTTGATTGGATTACCCACTTTCGCCTCTTTTTTTCTTTTTGCGTTTTTCCTAGGACGTTGGTCATGGTGCCGTGAACGCATGGCGTTCCTCTTCTTTTTTTTTCGTTTTTGCTGGGATGTTGGTACTGGTGGCGTTGGAGTGACTTTTTTCATCCCCTTTTGAAATTATCAAACGAACTAGCCATGCAAATGCTCAAACAAGATGATGATTGAGACACCACGAAGGCATCGGATCGGCCATGGACAGGTTCCATTCAAAACCAGCACGGACCAATCCATGTCCTGCATGTCTGACAGCCTGCCCAGGACCTGCTGCACCATGGCCGGTCACGCCATGGCCTGCTGTGTTGTCGAGGAAGGCGGTGCCCAGGCCAGTGGCGGCCACCCAGCAGCGCCCAGGCAAGTGGCAGCTCGCTCAGCCCCATGGCGCCAGTTCCCATCGACAGCAATTCTGGCGGCGACGGGGAAGAAGAAGCCTAGCGACGCTAATTACGCGACTGTTCCGATGGCGGAAGAGGGAGGCCGGAAGTTATGTAATGGATGGCAAAGGTGGGTAATTTCTTGTTATTAAACCAGCGCTTGCGAGCACCTCCTCCCGAGGTACTCTATGGAATTGGTGGAGTTTGGAGCTAGATCCACGTTTTTGGAGGATCCGGAGTTCCTGAGTCTGAGGTGTTTGGATAGAAAAAACTGGAGCTGAGCTGTTTTTTGAGGATCTGGAGGCTGTTTGGAGAGTTTCTGCCCAAACCGCCCTAACTATCTTAAGGCTAAACATAGTCATTGCTTAAGAAAATTCTGCACCACACCCCGAGCTGCAGCCCGGGGTGTAGATCCGCCCCTGCATTTCATCACTGTTTTCGCCAATAAAAAAATAGGTGCCCTAACTATCTTAGGCTAAACATAGTCATTGCTTAAAATTCTGCACCACACCCCGAGCTGCAGCCAGGGGTGTAGATCCGTCCTACATTTCATCACTGTTTTTTTCGCAATAAAAAAATAGGCGATTGAATAAATTGACAAGACCCGGAGCGGCTGCCTCTGGAAAGGATAAATGTGAGTGGGGTCATTGTTTGATGACGTGACCTAAGGCAGCAAGACCAAAAAACCCCTTGGTGAGCTAGGAATTCTAGACCTAGAAAGAACCGGAAGATCTTTAAGATTGAGATGACTTTGGTACGAATGGGTGAATCCTAATCGGCCATGGGTAGGCGGCTAGGCGCACCCCACCGTGTGACCTCATAGACAAAGCTCTCTTTCGTGCTTCGACGGCTATCACTAATGGTAGGGGTGACAAGGTAAGTTTTTGGCATTCATCTTGGCTAAATAGTCGTGCGCCAATTGACATTGCACCCAACCTTTACCTGTTTGCATGGAGAAAAAATCAAAAGGTAAAAGATGACTTGATACACATGAATTGGACAAGAGGACTACGGAGGATGGACTTTGTACAACAAATTAATGGTTGGATTCGTTGAGCTTTGGGATCTTGTAAGTGTCGTCTAATTTTGTGTCAAGTGGACGCCGAACGCAATGGGATTTCCCCATCGCAGGTGCTAAATTTTATTGAAAAAACATGGATCACATGATAAGATAAAAACACACTATGAAATTAAAATCCATCTTCAAAAATCTACGAGTAAGTTCGACGCATCTTCATACCATTCTCATACACATGACGGTGTATGCGGATATTAGTGCTTATCACATGAAAAATAATGAGATATTAGTGAATTACCTTATTGAACTCGTTAGACAAACCGTTCCCAATCAATACTCAATAAAGTTTATTAAGAATAAACCACATGAAATGCTAGATACAGGGACGGTTTATTAGTCCTTGAGTTACAGGAGCCTTAACTCTCATGTAAAATACGGTTTATTAGTCCTTGAATTACCATTATTTCTTAAATTTAGCCCTAATTGTCACTATTTAGCCCTCCCCGAGGAGCTTATCCTGGATCCGCCCCTGGCTAAACATTAATAGATGTTCAAACACACGTTAGATCAAAGAGGTCGTAGTAAAACTCAACTTATAAGACATCATTATTTTTGACATACTCATCTTTTTGTATTCTCTTGTCTTGGAAAATCTCTATAACTTCCCACTTATCAACTTCAACATCTAGCCAGCTGTGTTTTATCGGGCCTTTTGTCTTCAATACAAATTCTATCTGTTTTAACAATCCAAGTCGCTATTTATAATCATCAAAGAACAAATCAATTTGTCTTTCAAAAATATAATATATTACGTACAAATACTTGTGTTAGAAAATACCCACAACGTTATCGAGGTCATCACGTCTAAACATTTTGCCCGAAGAGTCTAGCACCGTTCATGATGTTTCACAACGTTTATAACAAAAAGGTACCATGTGGACCCTTAATATTTATTGGACTAAAAACCTATTAAATTAAATCAAAATAACAGCAAGGTTTCAATAAATGTATATAATAAATTTAAATGTTGCTAAACATATGATTATTAAATCAAAATTAAATCCTTAAATTTGTTTTGTAGAACAAAATAACCAAACCTTAAATTAGTATAATTATTTAGCTTAATTAGTCAAATCCAACTTATAATCTATTTTTGTATCTGTACATTAATAATCTTTAATGTTGCCTCGAGTGCAATAATCTTTAATGTTGCCAAACATATATAGAGCTTTATACATAAATAATATATATATGTATATAAAAAGAAACAAACAAAACCTCTCCCCTCCCAACCAGGGTTTTTTACCGGCCGGATTAACCAAAACACCGGGATCCGGTTTTCGTTTACGGTCCGATTATAACAAAAAGGTTCCATTTGGACCCTGAATTCAAATGGATTCAAAATTTCGAAACTTATTAAAAATCAATAAATCAAAATTAACAGCGGCAAACCGTTTTTGAGCAAACGGTTTTTTTCAAAATTCAAAATGTAATTTTTTTTTTATAAAATGCTAAAAAATTCTAAAAATACTTCATGATTTGTAGAATCCAATGATGTCAAAATTACTTAAATTTGAGTGTGTTTGGTATGTTTTTCGACCTTCATAATTTAATGGGCCTTAATGGGCCGGTATGTATTTTTTCTTTTTTTTTTTTTTTTTCAAACTTCAATTCAAATTTTTTTTTACCAAATGAACTCAAATTTGAAAAAGTATTACAATTGTCTTCTATAAATCACGAACTATTTTACACAATTTTTTTCACGATTTTTTTTTTTCAACTTTCAAATTTTGAATTTGAATTCTTTTTACCGCCCGTCCCCGTAACCACCGGACCGGTAAAAACGGTTACCGCGATTTACATGGTAAACCGAACGGTAAAAAAACCCTGCTCCCAACCACTCTCTCTACTCACTCCTCTCAGTCCTCTGTCTCTCTCCTCTCCCCTGCTTCCTCCCTGCTTTCTCCACGCGAACAGGCATCCCGGTGGGGAAGTGGGCACGCCGGACGCGGCGGGGGCGCGGCGTGACGGAGATGCCGGCGCGCGCAGCAGAGCGCGAGCAGCAGCCGCGGACGCCGGCAGCGGGCGCGAGATGGGCGAGTTGAGCGTCCTCGGCACCGGCGGAAGTTCCAGGGACGTCACCGCCGCGAGATGGCCGAGCCGTGAGGAGGGCACCGCCTCCGTCCGCGGGCAAGCCGCGGGGATGGCCCTCAAGCGCGGGCGAGAAGTGCGTGACCGCGGGGATGGCCGCCGCCAACGGGCGCGGGCGAGCCGCGCGTGGCCGCGGGGAGGGCTGTATCCTCCAGCTCGGCGGCGGCGGATGCCCATGCGCCCGTGCCCTCCTCGCCAGCGCCGGAGCTGGTGGATATGAGCGCCGGGGTGGGCCGAGATCCGGCGGCGCCCTCGCCGCACGTCGATGGAGCTCGAGATCCCACAGGGAGCAGCGTCCTCATGAAAGTGCGGAAGAAAGCCTCCTCCTACGACCGTGTTGGTGACCGTGAGACCGAGCACCACCAGGTGTGCCAACCCGTCTCGTCTTCCATTCCTGCTTTGCTACATCGAGCACCCAAACCCTCCTCCGATCCGCCATCGCCGTGGTCTGGGAGGTTGGGGCTTGCGAGGAGCACCACCAGACTTGCCAATCCCTTCTCTTCCCAGCCTGCTGTGCTAAACTGAGCAACCAAACCCTACATTAACCTAATTAGTTGATTGTATTCGGATATGACCTAACTACAAGTGTCTCGACTGATAGCATGTCTCGTTGTCTCCGACCGATTGCAGTTAGTAACATGTACCTAGCAATCAATCGGTGATTGCCAAACCTGAATTAAAACTACAAAAGTTCATATATTCAAGTAATTTTGCATTTCATTTAAAGTTTTCTATAAGAGTTTACATTGGTTTCAGATTTGGATCAGTTTTAATTCATGTTTCAGAAGTGGTATACTTTAGTTTCAGGTTCAGTCATGTCATTAGTTCAGTATTGTGTACTTTCAGTTGAGGTATTTCAGTCCTATTATATAAGTTTTAATTGATTCCTAACCTTTTCTTGTTGGTCTGGAGTTTCTGTAATTCGGTCATGTGCATTTTGACTTGTTATATTCAACGTTTGTTGCATAGAGAAATATCTTACATGTTTTCTATATCTTTATTCAGGACCGTAAGGATGCAAGACAAGGGGAGACCATAAATATATTCTCTGTTGCTTCTGGGCATCTGTATGTCTCCATTTCTAGGACGTTTTATTTATTTCCTTACCAATATGTATATCATGTTCTGTAGTTATGCCATGTTCCCAGTCACTTGCTATTGCTCACCAATACCTTACATGGTCTAGTTGCTGTCATCATTGAGGAACACATGATATGATTCAGTTTGTATTTCGTATTGAATGGAACAGAGCGTAGCTAAGGTGGTCGGGTGTAGATGTGTATGCCCAGACCACCCAAGGCAAATTTGGGTGCCTATTTTCTTATTAATATAAATCCACCTAGATTTCTAGGTCGGTCTAGGGTTTTTTTTTAGTCCATATGGAACAGTAACAAAACGCAACTTGCATGAAGTTTAATGTCACCGGCGGGCCTAGAGTTCAGTCCTAAATTATATCATCTGAAACTTGTAACATTCTGTTTTCAGTACCCAACGAATATGTCTGAAAAGCAATGAGAACATGTCATTTAGCTGTGAGTTGTTTTGTTGCAGGTATGAGCGTTTGCTCAAAATAATGATCTTGAGTGTTCTAAAAAAGACAGAGGCCAGTGAAGTTTTGGTTCATTAAGAATTATCTATCTCCACAGTTAAAGGTACATGAACTTCATGTGAGTTGATTAATTAATTAAGAAAGATTGGGCATGTCTATTTTCTAACTATCCTTCTGCCAGGATGTGGATTTGAGAATGAGCTCAGTGGGACTGGCTTCTAATTTTGCATCACAGAATGGACAGTCAGCAGCAAGCACCAACGGCAACTAATAATTCTTCTGAACAGGTATGCACATTGAAGTACCTAGTTACTTCTGATTGGTCCTCCAAAATAAAAAGGGCCTTGTATCAAGAGAGATGATAGAGAAAGTAAATAGAGATCTTTGGAAAAGAGAAGGCCTGAAAAATATATCAGAACCAAGTAGCAGCTCAGCTCGATCATAAGTTTTGCATATCCTCTAAATCCTTGAATTTCTGAATATGGTCTACCTGAATTCAGAGACTGCACCATAAATCAAATGGCACCTAAAAAATTGTGCATTCAGTGTTACCTATAGAAAAAGCTTGATGAAATAATCTTCTATTTAGCACCTATTAATTTGGAATTTAGTTTTTTCATTCTACAATATGGGGCGAGATGAAAGTAGAAACTGTACTGGTTCCATTTTGTGTTGCCTGGGAGCAAGTCCTTTTTCTTTTTTTATCTACAAAGTGTAGTCACTGAACCAAAAGCCACCAGAATATCTAAGGAAAAACGTACTCATGTATAGATGAGGAGAGAACCTGGGAAGTCCTTTCTCTTTAGGCTATATATAATTTGTATTCACTGGTGTTTTAAGAAGAGTAGTTCAATGTATATCTATTCACTGGTAATTTGTATCCATTGCCTCCTTATTTTAAGAAGATAAGTGGACAATAAGAACAGAGAAGGCGACCAAAGTTGAGACTGAGAACTGTGATAAAGAGCAGAGAGCCAATAGTAACAAATGAAGTTGTAGTTCAGACTTCCAACAGAACGATATAGAAAGGCAGTAGGAAACTGATAGTCACCTTGTGAACAACACGGTAGCAGCCTATAACTTTTCTCGCCTAGGACCACAGTGGCTGTAGCTAGCGTCCTCCCTGCATAACAAAGCAAAAAAAAAAATGTTGTAGACATTATTCATAGATACAAAGGAACTTATGCATGACTCTGATGCTATCCAGCACTACTGTTCTACAGTATTTATATAATTGCAATATTTAAGAACAGAATTTCCAGTGGGCTATTTTTCTCAAATTGAGGTTTGGCCTTCAAACAACAACAGGCTGATGATTGGACATATTTAACTATAAGGTTTATGCCTAGGAATCTGCAAAGCTGCTAGGTACACCGTTGATGATGCTAGATGCTGATAAAATGGTTTTTGCAGCAAGATCTTGTAATCCTACACTTGCTAGCGATCTTACGAGATGAGGCTGTACAAGTGGGCGTTTAGTGGAAGCTGGGAGGCAGGGCTTTTAGCAGAAGAAGAATTTCTTTTCTTTATTGTTCAAAAAAAGACTTGTCAGTGTGCACTGTTAATTGCAATACTTAAATTATACCTGTGGTGTTTGTGCAGGTTCACGTCCGGGAACTCCTTGTCGGCGTGACAGCACGTCTACAGAACGCCAGAAAAACCGGTGGCAGGTAGCTTACCGAGGGCGAGGCACGGGAAGTAAACGAATGTGAAGACCGTCCTGTACATGAATTTCAGAGATTGTTCGCCTCGCCACTGGAGACAAAAAAACCAAAGGAGACTTACGACGGCTGCAGGTGAGTAGGCGATGAAGCCCGGTGCGCGACGCCTGCAATGGCGGCATGCACGAACGGCGGACGACGGCGTGCTACAGACGTCCAAGGGCGACTTGCGGCTGGTGATGGACGAAGGATCGACGGAGCAGGTCGACAGCGCGGCTTCACACGAGGGCACCGGTGGAAGAGGAACGGGACGAGATCGCAACGTCGATAGATTGGAATGCGTAGCCCGTGATCTCGCGCCGTGATCGCCGTCCAGGTTTTATTGTTTCCTAAATACCGGTCGAGGGTGGGGCTTTCCTGTTTTTGTACTGGTGATTTAGAAGGAAAGCAGGGGGGAGTAGCGATCGGTGGATGTTCTTTTTCCTAAAAATTACCGATCGCAGGGGGGCAGCGGAGCGACGACGGGATTACCGCACTTCTTAATAGATCAAGTGGCATTCAGCGAATTAGGATTTAGTAGAACCGTCAATCAATGGCATTATCTGGGAAGGTCAAAAATTTCGCACGACGTGGGAAGGGGGTCGCGGGGCGACGGGATCGCAGGAGGTGGACACAAAAAAATTATACCGCCCCAAAATTGTTCCCTTTCCATCCTTTATAGGTAGTATAAAGATATGGAGTCAATGGCGACTCAGAGAGCTTGCCTGCAGGCTGCATCTGCATGAATAGAGAGCAAAGGCAGGTTTGGAAGAGCGGAAAAGGTGGAGGACGGGTTAGAGAAACATATCCTTCCTTACTGAAGGAAATAAAGATTTTGGTAAGAAGAACTCTTCGACAGTTTGTACAGTTTGTAAAATTATATCTTCAAAAAAGTCATCCTTATTAGATCTCCAAATAATGTCATCTATTATTCTAGATTTCTTCTAGCATGAAGTATGATGACGGGAAAACGGGCGGCTAATACCCGCCTCTGCGTTCAGAGACAAATTTAGATTTAATTGAAATTTAAAAGGGACAAAATAAAAAAAACAGGTATTATGAAATCCATACTTCCATAATTCTTATATTTCCATAAAAATTATGTTAATTACATCTTCAAGAGAACAACCCCGATTAAGAGTTCCAACATGAGTACATAAAAATAGATTGCATCATATGGCTTCCTATTACAAACTACAAAAAAAAAAACAAAGTCTTCAGCGCGTAGTCGCGAGATAGATGCATGCACATGTCTTGCACATGATGATGTTTATTTCCTTTAATAATGACATTTTACTTGATGGGGAGTCGACATATACTCCTCATATGATGGGTTGCTAGCTTGACTAGCCTTTTAGGAACCATGTTATGCACATATTTAATTCATGCACACTTTAATGATTATTTGTTGTTATTTATTTAGACCTTGACATATGTCCTTCGTTTATTTATTTGGCCATGTACGCGTTGAGCTACATGTAGTTCGACATATATGCATGCCGACAGAAGTAGACCGATGTATTCATATGTTAAATATTTATTTTGTGCATTTGATCATGTACGTATGCACGTGGTTTATTTGGCATTACAACAGGTCTCGATTACATGAAATCAAGTGTGTTCGGCTTATGACACAAAAAATCCATTTGGGCTATATATGGTCAGGAATTTACTTTACCGAGGCAGCACCTGACTTGACCGAGATGCATAAATTGATTTATTTTATCAAGGTTATCATGAATTTCCATACCACGGTATTTAGCCACAGGTTATCATGTACGTATTGTACGTTCATGGATGCGGTTTTTAATTTGGGCATCGAAATACCTTTTGTACAGTTGTTTGAACAAACGATACTGCGCATGCATGACAGGTGAGGCATGTTAGCCTATTCTGCTATTTATGGCGTGCAAGCAAATGCTAGCCATACAACATCTAGTTGCAAAGTGATTTATTCGACCATGAATTCAGGATTTTGCAACATGCGACAGGCATGTGATCTTTCCTTTATTTAACCAAACATATGACATAACAATGATGATTAACTTGGCACCGAAAAAGGATAATCTGATGGTCAACTATCCTCTCAACGTGATGCATATACATGTATACGCTATTTGTTAATTAATCTGACATGAACCAACATATGGGTTTATACAGGGAATTATGACCGCTTTTATTATGTGAGGAGGTTTGATAACGTTGGCTGGTGCCTATAGCCTACCGCAGTCGCGACGATGTATATAGGCAGTTCATTTCATCTGTTCAAATTGCAATTTTAGCCTAAGTACCCGAACTGGTTGGGCACATCGGCAAGGAGGATGCTAGCAAGTTTATGGCTTACCTCAACACTACATAATATGCAACGTATTTTAATTGGTTTATCAGTTTAATCAACGGTCTAAAATTTGGTCATGTAACCTGATTATTTAGCACTAAACATATACGCTTAGCCTAAGAACATGGCAGTTGGTTTTCTGCCGGAGCAGCCTTGCGGCCAGCATGTATTTATCCAAGTGTATGTGTGCTAGTCAAATAGCAACATGTATATGCATATGAACTGGACTTGCTATATATGGGTGGCCCGGTATACGAGCATACATGTATATGCTGGCTAGCTAAACTAGCATGAGCGATCATGATATGTGGAATCTGATATAAAGGAGCATCACTTGATTTAGTTTATTTAATATAGTTTACTTGAGACAGCATAATTTCTTCAAGACATGATGTACTTTCTAACCGACGCATGAACTAGATATATGCAATGCATGGCCAGTTAATTTAGCATACGGACATACATAATTCAATTTCATTTGATGAAGGTTATGGCATGGCACTCTCACTAACCGACGCATGGAATAGGCTGGATCAATATATGGATGCACATGCAACGAATTATTTTAAGTAAGGCATGGACGCATACATAATTCAATTTCATTTGATGAAGGTTATGGCATGGCACTCTCACTAACCGACGCATGGAATAGGCTGGATCAATATATGGATGCACATGCAACGAATTATTTTGAGTAAGGCATGGACACATGTATATGGCTATTTTTAAATGCAGCATATGGCTACTTTTCTCTTGACAAAATTTTAGATGCACGCATGTATAACTATTTCCAGTTTAGCATGCAAGGTATTTATCTTTTTTTATCATGCACAATATGATAACCAGGCCGGCATCACTTTGCATGCTGGCGACATTTGACGTCGCTACTTTCTTCGTGACTAGCATGCAAGTTCTATATTGCTTTGATGCATGGTCAATTCAGTACACAGATATACATGAAAACGCAGCTAGTTGATTTGTGCCGGAGATGCTAACAACATGCGAGACATGTATGTATGTATGGACTGAATACATATATGCAGTACATGGCTACATTCTTTTCCTTTTAACATCATTTATGATATACGGATGATGGTTTCTTTTAATTAATATGAACTAGCACATGGAATTTCTTCATGGCCGAAACATGTATGGCATGCAAATTACATATTCTCTTTGATGTACAAGATGATCAACAGACCGGCGTTTGCCGTAAACCAAGACCGTGACCACACGATTTCACCATGAACCATAAACTGGGTGGAGCCAAAGCGCGTCTACCAATTTTACCAAGGCACTCATATGTTGGCCTTTTACACCTTAACCGGGGCTTATAGCCCATGCGCATAGCGCAGCCATGAACCATGGCAACCGACCTTTCACCGGGGCTTGTAGCCCATGCGCATAGCGCGACCATGATCGTAACCGATCTTTTACCGGGGCAT
Source organism: Hyparrhenia diplandra (assembly GCA_015847255.1). Taxonomy (NCBI): domain Eukaryota; kingdom Viridiplantae; phylum Streptophyta; class Magnoliopsida; order Poales; family Poaceae; genus Hyparrhenia; species Hyparrhenia diplandra. The sequence goes on along the minus strand of JADLZK010007079.1, from coordinate 72,550 downwards.
GTAGCCCATGCGCATAGCGCAACCATCACCGGCACTTTTACCTTTCACCAGAACATGACATGGCGTCCTTGTATGGAGTACCACCCTCACTGGTCCTGTGTACCAGAATGGAGGGAGGCACGATGCCTGCTGCCGGCCACCAGAGTTGTTGATGAAGACGTCGACGAAGTTGCCGCCGGCCGGAAAGAGATTGGGAAGCAAGAAGAGAGGCAGGATCACGGAAGCACCATGCGGCTTCTCACCTTCAGGATCCTTCGGGAGCGCTGTGGCCTGGTGCAGCGATGTACTCCGGCGTCTTCTTGGCTTGGCTTCTTCGTGGGCGGTTGTTTGTGGGCAGCCTGGCGGTGCTTGTATTTGGGCGAGCAGCGCCGCGGCAGCCTGGCGGTGTATTGAATATGGAGCGGGGGTAGCCTGGCAGCGCTTTGATTTGGAGGCAGCCTGACGGCACTATTGAATGGGAAGCCGATCAGTTGAGCGCTGGCGGAAGCCTGCTATATATAGAACAAAGCAGCCTGCGGTTGACGGGAGATTTGGCGCTCCTTTCATTTGATTTTCCCGGTCATTAGCACTCACGCAACAATTTGATTTGATTTGAATGCAAGGCGGGAGTAGTTATCCAGATCAAAATGGCGGGAGTAGTTACCGAGACTGACAGACGCTCCTCGTTTCAATTTGATTTCGTGCTTCCTACGGAAGCCGGTGTGCTTTATAGTTCTTTTTTTTTTTCGAAAGATCCGGCATTGCCGGCATATATTAATAAGAGAGGAGCAATAAACAACAGAGTTTTTACAGGCGCGAGAGGCGCATCCCCACCAACAGCCTAAGCTGCGGTGGGCTTTGAACACCTAAAAGGATTACTCCCGACTATTATTGACTCCCGTGAGTGGTCTTAAATCTGAGCAACCAGCCATAGCCCAGGCAGTAGCCGCATCTCTTATTTCCTGAAAGGTTGCTTGAGCTGTTGTCCGTTCTTGTCTGAAAACAATTGCATTCCGGCGGTTCCAAATTGTCCAAAGAGTGAGGATTGCTAGGGAGTGACAGTGACAAGCAAGGCTTTCTGACTGAAATCTGTGATCACCAGCCAGCTAATGACCCATGGCTTTGTCTTGGAGACTTCAATCTCATTTGTGAAGCACAGGACAAGAACAATGACAATATTAACAGAACACAAATGCGGAGGTTTCGACAGGCTCTCGACGCAAGCAATCTATCAGAGATTAGACTGTTAAACAGAAGGTTCACTTGGAGCAATGGGAGATCAAGTCCAACTCTGGTAAAGCTTGACAGGGTGTTTTTCAATGTCGAGTGGGAGGTGTTATTCCCCAAGATCAGTCTAGTTGCTCTCAGTAGCTCGATCTCGGATCACTGCCCTTTGTTTCTCTGTAATCAGGAACAGCCATTTAGAAGAGCAGTGTTCAAGTTTGAAAACTTCTGGACACGGGTGCCAGAGTTCCACAACATGGTGCAGCAAGCCTGGGACCAACCGGTGGGCGGCAATAACCCACTAATGATAATCCACAACAGATTTCAGAACACGGCAAAAGGTCTGAGACTGTGGAGCAAATCACTTTTCAGTCAGGCAAGGCTACAAATGGATTTGTCTACTGAGCTGATCATGAAGTTTGACATAGCCCAGGAGTCCAGGCAACTTACTGACATAGAAGCGAAGCTACATAAGCAACTAAAGGAGCAGTTGGCCGGTTGGGCAGCGATTGAGAGGTCAAGGAAAAGACAAAGCTCGAGAATTACTAATATCAAAGAAGGTGACGCATGCACGAAGTTTTTCCATCAAAAAGCAAAAGGTCGCCGCAGGAAGAACATGATTGCTTATCTGAAGGATGAAAACGGAGAGTTCAAGTGGAAGCAGGAAGCCAAGGAGAAAATTATTCATGAGTACTTTCACTCAATATTGGGCACCAGAAACGTCCGAGGACACACCTTGGATTGGCAAAATCTCGGGCTCTCTAGGATTGATGAAAGTGACAGTCATGCTTTGGTGCGACAGTTCACAATGGAGGAGCTAAAAAGAACAGTCGATGAGCTGCCAGCCGAGAAAGCACCCGGGCCTGACGGTTTCAATGGCTTATTCTTCAAGTCCTGTTGGGATATCATTAAGCAAGATGTTCTTAATGCAATGGTCTCATTCCATGAACTCAGAGCCGGACCACTAGAGAAGTTAAATGGAGCAAATATAATACTGTTGCCGAAGGGTGAGTTTGGAGAGCATCCCAAAGATTTCAGGCCCATTAGCTTGATTCATTCGTTTGGAAAGTTCATCACTAAAACTCTGGCGCTGCGGTTACGACCATTGATGGGTCAGCTAATCTCAAACGCCCAGAGTGCGTTCATAAAAAGGAGGTGTATTCATGACAGCTTCTTGTATGTCAGGAACCTAGCTCGAGCATACCATAAGAAGAAAGCTCCAGCCTTGCTGTTCAAATTGGATATTTCGAAAGCTTTTGACACCGTGTCTTGGGAATATATGCTGGAATTGCTAGAGCACAGGGGTTTCAACGTCAAATGGAGAGAGTGGCTGACCATTATTTTCAAGAGTTCTCACTTTCGAGGGTACCGCTAATGGCTCGAAGGAACTCAAATCAAGCATTGCGGGGACTCGCCAAGGTGATCCACTATCACCATACTTATTCATCCTTGCCATCGACACCTTGCAAGCCATTACGGATTTGGCAACGACAAATGGCACACTATCACCACTAAGAGGAAGACAAGCGAAGGCGAGAATTTCACTATATGCGATGATGCGGTAATCTTCCTCAACCCTAAGTAAGGAGGAGGTCGATTACCTTTGTTTTGGAATTTTGGAGAGATTTGGATCCTGCACGGGCCTAAAGCTAAATATGAGCAAATGCACAAGTTGGCGCCGATTAGATGCTCGAGCTAGACCTTGATCACATTCTCGAGTGACTTCGCAGGACAAAAGGTGACCTTCCCAATATGCTACCTGGGTTTGCCGCTGTCCTTGGGCCGCATCAAGATGGTGCATGTACAAAGCTTCGTGGACAAATCAAGAACAAAGATGGCCGGCTGGCAGGGGAGACTTCTAAATGTGGCTGGGAGGCAAGAGTTGGTTCGATCAGTTATATCCTCAATGCCAACTTATCTCCTCACATCAATCAAGGCCCCCAAGCAATTGACCGAGGACATAGTTGGCATCCAGCGTAGTTTTCTTTGGGCAGGAGGGGGTCAGATCACAGGGGGTAATTGTAAGGTAGCTTGGACGGCGGTGGCCAAACCGGTGGAGTTTGGTGGTTTGGGAATAATCGAACTTAATAAATTTGGAAGGGCTTTGAGGATTAGATGGTTATGGTTTGAATGGGTCAGCCCAGAAAGACCTTGGAGTGGATCTTCTCTGCCGGTTGATAGCATCGATCGGGATCTTTTCAATGCTGCCACATTGGTAACAGTCAGAAATGGGAAGAAGGCATCCTTCTGGAGCTCCAGTTGGCTAAATGGACGAACCCCGGCGAAAAAATACCCCATGCTCTTTCAGCACAGCCGGCGCAAGAACAGGACAGTGAGAGATGCAATACTAAACAACGCTTGGATAAGAGACATATCACACAACCTGAACCACGATCTGCTCAGCGAGTTTTTCAAGCTTTGGTCGGAGATTCAGGAATTGGGTCTGGACCTTGAAACACAGGAAGAGGACTCGATAATCTGGACTATCGAAAGTCACGGTCAGTACACCGCAAAATCAGCCTACATGATTCAGTTTGCTGGCCACATTCTTTCAAACAACAAATTGCTAATTTGGGAAGCTTGGGCGCCTCAAAAGTGTAAGTTCTTTCTCTGGCTCCTACTACAAAACCGCCTCTGGACAGCAGCTCGTCTCCAGGAGCGAGGCTGGGAGAACGGGTACTTCTGCGCACTTTGCGAGAGCCTGGAGACGGCACAGCACCTTTTCTTCGAATGTCCATTTTCAAGAACCATCTGGCAAGCAGCGGCGGATTGGAGTTCAAGCCAGAGCATGAGGCCGAACCTTTGGCAGGATAAGATGGATTTGGAGGACTGGTGCTTTATAGTTCGAACGAGGACGCGGGCGCCTGTTGATCGTGGGAGCGTTCATGGCAGTTGCATGGCTCTGTTGCCTCAACAAGATAGCACGTATATGTGTATATAGAGCTCTTGCCAAGTATTTTTATTCACCTATTTAATGAGCTCGTGTATATGCATGGCAGCATACACACGTACATGCACGTGTTTACTCTTCATTTTCCATACTGCTTTGATCCTTTTCTGAGGTTGACCAACTCACATGCATACAATACATGCGTGTTACAAGTTATATTAACTTGTCATTTGCTTAGCCAACAAAGTATATTGTGCTTTTATACATTCCCGTATTTACGGCGCAGACGGCCAGCCGGCCGGCGGCGTATTCTAAGCCATCCGTATTTGCATCTGAAGTACATATAGATGTACTCTATATATACATGCATATCGATTTCTTGAGATTATTATCATGATTATTCTCTATCATTATTTATTTGGACGATGGGATCTAGCCATGTATATATCAAAGCATATATGTATACATACATATCCATGGTCGAGGGTAACACATGTGATTGTTGGGCTCTGATCATTTATCAATGCGTATGCACAAATATATGTCCCTTCTTTCTTTTTGCTCCATCATTTTCTTTCCCTCTTTAAGAATATTATATTATACTATTTCTTGTTTTGTTTGCTTATGTCATATTTGGATCAAACTTGATCATCCATACCATTTACTTAATATGGTATAATGAAATAATTTCATAAATTTTGGGAATGCCAAAATTAGTGTCAACAAAGTAGTAGTTTCATTTAAAAAAAAAAATGATGAAGTACTGATTATGCATGCATGATTTGTCTGTATTTACACATAGAAATATGTTGCTGCGTGGTTCTGTCATCATTAGGAGTGTCATTTACGTGAAGTCTTTTAGACTGAAACAGTAAGCCAATGGGATTATTGGATGAACATGAGCGATTGTGCCTTGATTGATACCTGCATTTGAATATTGAGCTTAATCACACTCCCAACTCCCCATTAACCAGTTCCTCGAAGATCAATATATGATGACAGTCCCTAAATACTTTTAGCAAACAACAAAAACTCTAGAATTCGGTGCCCATTGCATGAAGAATTTTACAGAAATTCTGCAAGATTCTATCCTTAATAATTGTCATTCGGTGCCCATAGGATGAAGAATTTTACAGAAATTCTACAAGATTCTATCCTTAATAATTGTCATGTGGAGATTCTTCATAGAAAAAAAAAGGAATATATTTGTCAAAAATCATATTGATTGGGTTCACGAGGACCAATCTTACATAAAAAACGTGCCTGAACTCAATGTTTTGGCAGGTCCTTTTGACTCGTGCTTCAATTCTATGAAATCCATGTACATAACCTCCAACATCTATGTTTTTCTTTACAAAAGAAAAAAACTGATGCAAATTCATAGTATATCCTTTTTGACTCGTGCTTCAATTCTATGAAATCCATGTACATAACCTCCAACATCTATGTTTTCTTTACAAAATTAAAAACTGATGCAAATTCATATAGTGGACAACCACCGGCAAAGGAAGACATGTAGCTGTCACTAAGAGCTAACCAAATTCCAGGGGTTCAAGGCAGAACCTGGTCATATTCATCTTGATGTCATTGCTTGACTCCATCGCAAAAAGGGTTGTAACCCACACACACAGCCCCCCATATATAAGGCCATAAATCCATACCGAATTTTGGTGTGTGTCTAATTAAACTTTCCAATGAATCCTGATCACGTTCAGCAAGCAGCACAATGTGAAAACAACAAGCATCTAGTATATAGTGGGGGCAAGCACAGATCACAATTGTTTTATGCCATCAAACATCTGAGGTACTGCATCGCTCTACTTCTACTAAAAAGAAACAGAAAGTTCATATAGGTCCACATAGAAACAGAGTTTTGCATCACACATTAACGCCCTCCAAAGACAGTCAGCCCTGTAGATAATTATAAAAGAAAAATAGTAACATAGAGGCAGGTACTGACAGGATCCACGGTGTCAGGTCAATCACTCTGTCATTCCTGTATAGGTTAGAAGGATCAAGGTTAGGGAAAGCCAAAACAACTCAAGTTCACATACATGTTGACTAGTAATCGAAAAAAAAAATGCTTACTGGTTTTCCTTCATCTGAACCTCGAGTTGCTTAAGCAGACGGTGGTGCTCATCCAAGCCCTCGGAAACGGGGTTCACTCCTCAGCGCACGCGCGCTACAAACGTTAGTCGCGCACGCGCGCCAGTACAGGTAGCAGCGCATGCGCGCCAGTACAGGTAGGGGTGCACGCTTGATGCAGTAGAGTGGACACATTCTCCCGGCGCGGGCTTCATTAGGCCTTTTTTTGGGGTTTCTCGTATGCGGGGCTTCATTGGGCCGTTTTTTCTCCTTTTCTCCCCGTCAACCGCCCTTGGCCAGGAAAATAATTTTGTCTACAACCTAAAATTTTCTCTTTAGGGACATCGGATATGTGGGTAAAATATAAGCGCGGCACATCTCACCAACAAACGCAAGGATTCGAATCCGCTGAAGGCTGCAGAAATCGAATCCTCTCCCGAAACGCCTCCTCTGTGTGAGCGAGATGGCTAGGAGGAAGCACACGGAGGCAAGGAGAAGATCCGCCGGGGGAGGGACCGCCGTCAGCCAAATCGCCGCTCCGGCGCGTTGAGGGGGGAGAAAGGGGAAGGGGAAGGGGAACGGTCGACCGGATACTGGGCGGTGCACTGTTTGAAACATTTTAAAATAATGTATAAAAGGAAAGGACGCGGAAGGATGTAGAGCTGCAGTCCATAAAAATCCCGTGTGCACCAGAAACTCTAGCAGCGCGCGTGCGCCGTATAAGGTTTGGGGCGCTCACCTCGTTCGCCGCCCGCCCCACCGTGGGCCCCAGGCGTACGCGCGTCGTCGCCGCGCAGGGTAGCCGGTCGGTATTTGTCGGCGGTCGAGCACCCCCATTGTCATCGACGTCGAGGTCAAGGTACGATGTCGCGTTTTTCCGATTCAAATCGAGTTCGATTCGTTGTCGCGCTTCTTCTGATTTGGGTGGAGGTTGATTTGAGTTTTTCAGGTGGAGGCCACGATCTACTGCGGTGGTTCCAGCGGCGGCGTCCTAGCCGGTCCAGCTTGCATCGTCGTTTAGGGGAGAGTACTGCGTGAGTTGGTGGAACCTTCCGTCGACGCAGCCGCGGCTTTGATCTGGGACGGCATCAACTTGTCCCCTTCGGCTGCAGTCGAGATCTGGTGCCCGTGTGCCTGCAGTGAGGACCGATACAAATTATTGAAGCCTTACTGCTGCATCTTCAGGTTTTCACAGTTCGTCCTTGTTTCTCCTATAGGTCTTTACTAATTTTTGAGCATGGAGTATTTGGTTTAGTTATTTCTGGGTTGCATCAACTTATGTTCTGTCCGAGTTATATGTTTACAAATTGCATTTCGTCAGATTTAGTGATATCAGACAATGGTCATTTTTATGTTGCTATACTGAAATGAATCTGTGCTAGCATGCAGCCTTTTGATTTCTTGGTACTCTTAGAAGCCGGCTCAAAGCGTTGAAAACTTGCATTCGTTCATGAAGCTAATACTAGTGCTAGATTGTTAGAGCCAGTACTCTGTTGATTTTAGCTGCTGAAATTAAATTGTAGCAGCGATAGTATTTTGTATAACTTAACTCTTTAGCACAGATTCAGAGGGTATATGTATGTCTTTGCGTAGTAGAAGGGAAGAAAGTTTGTTCTCAGATGCTAAATTTGCAAGTGATATTTCTTTTTAAAGAATATTCAGTCGTATGCCAAACATACTATATTCGAGCAGATAACATGTAGCAGAGGGTGATAGAGATTTTATAAATTTGGTTAGCAGACAAGATCCTCCTCATAGAGGACACTTCAAGCATTTGGGGTAAAGCTGTGGTGGTTTCATCTAAGCACCTACTATTGGTTATCAACAGTTTGTCACTTCAAGCATTTGGGGTAAAACTGATCTCCCAGGATGTAAAATAGAAATGGAGCAAAATGCGCCTCCATTTTACCTGTAAATTAGATGCTCTCTGAAAATCACATGTCAATCGCCATATATTCTACGAGCTGGTACAATAGATGCATCCATTCTGATGCTCTCATCACCTATTGTTGGTTATGAAGAGTTTGTGCACCTTGACAACTACTAAATGGTCATGAACTTTTTATATATCTGCAACTTGAATGAAAAAAACAAATACAAAGTGATGTTCTGCAGGCTACAAAAATCTGGCCTACTTTATGCATACTTGCTTATTTACATTTGACCTTAATCTTATTATATGATATCGATCGCTGCAGGTTTTAGGAATTCTCGGCAATTCTCGGGAATAGATGGCCTAACTTTTACGGATTAATGAAGATATCCTATGAGGTTTATGCAGCATGGTAACTTCTGGATGCTTCCTAGGCTTCATCTCAACTAAGGAACTATTCCACTCTTATTCCTATTGCACCTCGCATGTGCATGCCTTCTGCTGATCTAAATGGTGGTGGTTCAGTAATGGCGTTAGCTGTCATTGGCTATCTTCCAGATTTATTATGCACATGAGCTTTAGGTATTCATTCCAGATATAGCAGTCTGCATATTTGTCTTAGAACTTACATTCAAATATATGAGCTAATAATCTGAAAAGGAGAACTTGATAAGCTGCATGCTTGCTGCCTAAAGTTTTACCTTGTCAATTCTTGTTGGTCTTAGTTCACCTTCCTTTTGCCTTGAGGGTCCCAGGTAATATGTGGTTAATTTTCCTCATGTGACAGGTGCCAACCCAGGCCTCTCCATGACCAAAAATTGTTGCTGTCAGTTTTCATTGGACAATTTGATGATTTCAGAGGAAGATTGTCAGTTTTCATTGGACAATTTGATGATTTCAGAGGAAGATTGATCATGTTTTTTGGTTATTGGTATGTTTGTATCCCTCTTCTTTCTTAGTCGTACCTATCTCCCAATACATTCGTAAATTTTTAGGTTCTGTGCAACTACTTCCTATCTAAAATGATGCAATGATCCATTGGTCTGATGCTAAATCTCAAACCAATGAATCTTGCTAAAACATGAAACAGGAGGTAAAATTATAGACAACTGCACATGCTATAATTTTTATTTCGGATGAGAGTTACACATTTGCAATGCTAAATTTGTCACTAATGGATCTGACCGAGACTAGAGGTAAAACTATAGTGAACTGCACATACAACTATTTTATTCCAGGTGAGAGGCTAAACTGACGATCTGATACCTGTTTGCATTCTAAGGCTAACAGTTTTTGCCATGGATGTTACCAATGACCTAGCTTAGATGGGTACATAGGAAGGCATACCTATCATGAGTTATCATTTCCTATAATTTATCACTACCTGAGCACACCTTTTTGTTTTACTATGGGAAACTATACTCCTCTTCAAAACTGAAGCTGACAACAGGAAGCAGTGTGTTAGCAGCTTGTCAATCCCTCCACAACTCCCATCTGAATAATGTCCAAAAATTTAACAGGTAATGTTTTTGGATTTTTTTAAAGACGACAATGCATACAAATTTTCATTGGAGACTGATTGCTTATTATAGAGGTCCATCTGAATGGCTGAGCAAATCCTGTTGACAGCTTGCTACGAGAACTACCCAGTCGTATGCTTGCTTATTTACACATTATTTCCTCTGTTATCATGTTGGAGACTGGTTGGATTGTCTCTAGCATTCTAGGCTTCGAGGTAATTTCTCTTTTTCTTCATTTTACCTGTCTTGTTAGCCTATAGGGGTTTTGAAATTATGCCTCTAGAATAGTCTCTGAAAATCATGCTCTGAATGATGTCACAGCGCAAACATGATCTACAAATTTCACATAGCCTTTGTTACCAATATGATTTTCTGTGATGCCATTTGTCATCCTGTTTTTATTTATTGTTATATATGCACACCATTGATTCTTTGTATAACATAAATATTTGCAGATGTTATTTGTTCCGTCATTGATATTAAGCCTCAGTTCGTATATAGTTTCTAGAGACCAGGACAAGCTAATTACCCTTAGAGAGGTGATCGTAGAGCCGAAGATTAATTATTTTAGAGTATAATTTGATCTAGGCTTATATGGTTTCTTATATGGTTTCTGCTCCTGCCATATGTTTTTGACAGTCCTGGAGAAAACGATGCAATGATATGTGGTCCTTTTTATGCGTGCCTGCTGTGAAGGAATTCACAACTTCTTGCCCAAGAACCACAAAGATTAACCACCACCACAAACCTTTTGATCAGCATGTAAACTAAGTGAACTAGGAATTATATGTATAGACTATCCTGCCTTTAAATTAAGACACTCCTATGTACTCTGTGACATGCCATGTATGATCAAAACTGTGAACGCTGTTAACCTGACATCGACGTGAATCATTTCACACAGTTTCTGTTCCACAAACATTGATGCGCTGCCCGGGGGCGCGGAGGCGCGCCCATTCTAAATATTTTTACTAACTTGAGTTGTACTAGTAATGATACTACATTAGCACTACCAGTCTACTTGTTCCATAGCTTTATTTTCAGCATAAATACAAGTAAAATCAATGGCTGCAGGTGATGACTACTACCACTACTCATGTCCTCCTGTTCAAAAAAGAATCATTTGTGTAAACCTTTAAGACCTTTTATGTTTATACATCTTTTTATTTATTTGGCCTTTAATCCTTTTCACCAAAGAACTGGTGGTACCACGTAAGCTAACAGGAACAAAGGATAGTGGTAATTCTGTTCAGAACACTACATAAGAATAGTTTCTGAATGAGAATTTAGGTTATAATCTAGGTAGAGGTAGAGAGAGAGAGTGAGGGAGAGGCAGAGGGAGAGGTAGAGGGAAATGGAGATATAGAGAGAGAGAAATGGAGAGAATGGAGAGAGAGAGAGAGAGAGAGAGAGAGAGAGAGAGAGAAATTGAAAGAGTTATTTAGAACTCATTATTTAGGTTATAATCCATAGCTGCAACTTTGCTACACCACTAATTGCATACCCTGTCTTTTTTTGCTTTATGACTATGAACATCATGCATGCATCTCAATCATTGTACTGAATGGTGTGTGCCCATATTTTATTAACATGATTGAAACATTTGATTCTTCTAGAATTTCTGGACAAATTCCAGTAAATGTTGTTCCTCCTATGGTTCAAGGTCCATTCTAGATGTTAAAACTTCTGCTGCATATGCAATTTTGACCAATATATGTTTGATTCAACTAACATGTAAATGTACTGATCATCCCTTTCTCCTAAAAAACATATTCCAACTGTTTCTGCATGCAGATCTTTCTATGATCCCTACTATCCTCTGTGGAGTTATAGTACAAGAAGCAATAATAGCACTAATAGCTGTTGTGGTTTCTTGAAGTCTGGTATTTTCTTTGCATTGAACCTGTCATTTCTTTGCAATCTGAATTAAGAAACTGCTGTGTTAAATGGTTAATGTTGTATATTTGCTATCAACTATTTTGAGTGCTATTTGGATGTCACTACAAATAATCTGATGAAGCAGCTTAGAATATGTTGTTTCACTACTAAACATGCTGTAATCAAACTATGTCTGTTTCCCCCAGCTGTGAGTTTTCATCTAGTAGTGCTAGCGTAAGTGTTACTTGTATCTATGTCCTCCCTTCTTCATACACTGAATCTTTGTTGTATCTAGTGATGAAGACGATCAACCAGCTAGTATCATGTTGTTGTCTAAATCTGATTCCTATTGGTTTAGGGTATCAACTTCTCATGCTAAGAAATTCACAAATTAGTCAACATATTCTTTCTGCCTTGCAAATATTTTAAAGAGCATCCCTAAAACCTTATAACAAATGATTTTTTTGGTCATGCATGATTGATGTTTGCTATTATTAATTACAAGAACAAGCATTCGTCTTCCAGCTTACACTAATGAACGATCCTTTGCATTCTTCAGTCATCACATCCAAAAAATTAGGATATATTTTTTTGTTAGGATGCAATACTGGTGGTATAAAACCTAAGTCTTGCACCTATCTTTATAATCTTTTTTAACCCTTTTCTTCCAGCCTGCTCTTAGTTCAGGTTTAATCCCTATAACTTCTACCAGTTTTTGTTAATAAATTTTTTCCTAATATCTAATGTTTTGTTCACAGGCAAGGTCCTTCTGGATTCTGCAACTTTGACTACATTGGTTGTGGTCACCTTCCTGGGTTACTTCTCTTTTGCTAGATTCCACCACAGGGCTGCTTGTTCAGGTACTGTGATAGTTAAATTTTTAAAAAAATTCTTTAGTGTAAAGCTTTCAACCTAGTACTACAAAGTTTACAATCTGGTAGTTCAATTTTTTGAACCCCATTGAAATATAAAGATTTTGTAATATCTAATTTGGTCACTAGATTATAAGTTTGTATTCTAACAATACAAACTTTATAATGTCATAGCTGAAAGTTATTTTGGACTAGTGGTATAAATATTTTAGTGCCATTACTTAAAGTTTTTAACCTAGCAATATAAAGTTTACTACCTACCAATATAAAGTTTCTAATCCTTGGAGAGGGGAGAGAGAGAGGAGAGGGAGAGGGAGAGGGGAGGATGGACAGAGCGAGGAGGTATAGAGAGAGGGTGATACAGTAAAGTTTTTCCTTCCTCAATCCTTTTCACTTGCAAAATTTTTTGTGATCTTTCAGTTTCAGTAGTATGCATAAAAAGTAACTTCACATGCAAAATTTGTAGGTCCGTCTATTTGGGCGCACACGCTACTAGGCAATTTTTTAAAAAAAAAAAAAGCATGCCCCCTACTGAGCAATGTGTTTTTGTTTTTTTTTATTTTGAGAAAATAAAGGATGCCCCCTACTAGGTAATGTTTTTTGGGGAAATTTCATACAGTATAGATACTTGCATCTTTTTCCAATCTCTCTATTGTGACCACAACCATAAAGGCAAGGTAAGCATTACGTGAGTCTGTCATATTATTTACTGACCCACCCATACAATGACAAATTCGGTTCTCTGATTGATATCAAGAAGATGTTATCAATTCAGGTGAGTTATCTTTTAAAAAGGTTCTCATATTAACCTTCTTTTTTTCATATATGTGTGCAAGTTATCCTTAACTGTTTCCTGTGTGCACAGAAATCAGTGACAATTCTTGTGCTTTTATCAAAAGCACAAAAAACTTGTGTCCATCTTCTTTTAATACTTTTGTTGGCTGAAGCAATGGTTTCTCTTTTTTTGTTGTCATCCTGATAGCGCTGTAGATAACACTAGTGGAGACATACCGTTAATCTTTTACTATCTTTGGCAATTAGGGTAGTTAGCATATCTTTTTCCGAGTTCAGGTTTCCTACATTGATCTGCAGAAATTTAGTCACTTAAGCAGCTTGCAACACGGCTTTGTCTAGGATCTGGAGATAAGAATTGCATCTGCACCTTTCTTGAAATGAATCAACAACATAAAGGGAACTTTGGTTGTATACCTGAAGCTTTTCTCAACCACTTATTTCCTAGAATTTTATCAACAACACTAACAAACAGAATCTCTGCAACTTTCATTACAATATTAGGCAAACTTCTATATCTGAGTCATGCAACTCTCTTTTTCTACCTGCTTTATTATTTTTTTTTTGTCTAACTTAACAGGGGCCCTTAAACTATTTCTTGTTTGCTTCACATTGATATCATTGTTTGACTAGTACACATTAGAGTCAAATACTCATACCTTTATGTTTTTTGTTTGTTCCTTTTTTAGGGTGTGCAACGGAATGCCTCCTACTGATGAGAACAAGTTGATTGAAAAGGTACAAATTTTGCTGAGCTTTGAATGTCATAGTAACAAGTTCTTCAAATATTAATACATGATATAGTATCAAATTCATTCAAAACCAGCAGTGAATTCAGTGTTGCATCCAGTAGGGTTTTTCTTCTTTCCTGAATGTCTATGTAGATAACTTCATATATCTTTTCATTATTTATCTTATGTCTAAGTTTATAAATTGGAATGAAGGTATTTCAAGCATTACTTGTTCTAGTGTACATTTTTCCAGATGCTCACGTGAAAACTGCGCGTGTTGCATGAAATTTTTGGCAAACTGTTTGCACCCAATTGAGATAATTTACATCCCAAAAAGTCCAAAGTTTTTTAAAATTCGGTGCGAACTCATAAACTTAAGTGTTGAAAGTTCATAATTTAGTGGTTTAAAGTTTTATAACCACATTAAAAAGTTTAAGATCTTAATAGTGAAAAGTATTTTTTAATTCTGGTGTAAATTTAAAAACCAACAAGTACAAATTTTTTATTTGGTAGTTTAAAGTTTTACAACTATAGTATAAAGTTTATGATTTGATAATTAAAAGTTTTATATAATTCTGGTTTAAATTTATAAATCAACGAGTACAAAGTTTCTAATTGGGTAGTTCAAAGTTTTACAACTATAGTATAAAGTTTATGATTTGATAGTTAAAAGTTTTATATAATTTTGGGTGCAAATAATCTTTTTTTTGTGATGTTTACAGTATGGTTATTAAAAGATTTTTTAGTGTATCAACCTTGCATTGCAAAGTATTTAATGTAACAGTTCTAAAGTTTTTAACCTAGCACTACAAAGTTGGTGCTGTCATAATTCAAAGTTTACCACTTTTTGAGAATTAAGTTAGTAATCTCATAATTTTAGACAATCGTTTTTAAAAAACCCTAGCATTGTAATATAGAAACGAAAAGTTTGATATAAGTCTATATTTTAATAATGAAATTTCCTTTTTTTTTCAGGAATATTCATTAGTTTGCAAGTCTTGAAGAGAACAGAAGCATCATTTTTACCTTTCTAGTTTTATCCTTTTTAAAAATATAATAATGTCAGAAATAAATTTTATTTTGTTTTTCTCCTTTTTCATTCTAGCTCTCTGCCATTTTTTAAACATAGAATAATTACTTTTTTTATGGACATAAGATTTATTGTATTTAAAAAATAATGTTTTTGTATACTTTCACTTTCATATGGATGTGAAACCATCCCCCCCCCCTTATATTTTACCCACATATCCGATGTCCCTAAAGAGAAAATTTTAGGTTGTAGACAAAATTATTTTCCTGGCCAAGGACGGTTGACAGGAGAAAGGAGAAAAAACGGCCCAATGAAGCCCAGACATGAGAAACCAGTAAAAAAGGCCTAATGAAGCCCAGACAGGAGAATGTGTCCACTCTACAGTACCGCGTGCACCCCTACCTGTACTGGCGCGCATGCGCTGCTACCTGTACTGGCGCGTCGTGCGCGATTAACGTTTGTAGCGCGCGTGCGCTGAGTGAACCCGAAGGAAGATGTGTATGAACGACTGTTAATGAAGATTGACAAGGTTTCGAGGGGTTCACTCAGCTCAGCGCCGCTGCTAAAACGTTAATCGCACGCAACCCGCCAAGATGAGTAAAGCGCATGCGCGGCGACATAGGGGTACTGTAGAGTGGACACATTCTCCTCGTGCAGGCCATTAGGCCTTTCTCATGTCCCGGCTTCATTGAAGTTTTTTCTCCTGTCAACGGGCCCTGGCCTGAAAATAATTTTGTCTACAACCTAAAAATTTCTCTTTAGGGACATCGGATATGTGGGTAAAATATAAGCGCGCACATCTCACCAACAAAAACGCAAGGATTCGAATCCGCCTGAAGCTGCAGAAATCGAATCCTCTCCCAAAACGCCTCCTCTGTGTGAGCGAGATGGCTAGGAGGAAGCACACGGAGGCAAGGAGAAGATCCGCCGGGGGAGGGACCGCCGTCAAGCCAAATCGCCGCTCCGGCGCGTTGAGGGGAGAAAGGGGAAGGGGAAGGGGAACGGTCGACGGATACTTGGGCGGTGCACTGTTTGAAACATTTTAAAATAATGTATAAAAGGAAAGGACGCGAAGGATGTAGAGCTGCAGTCCATAAAAATCCCGTGTGCACCAGAAACTCTAGCGGCGCGGCGTCTTGTATATAAGGTTTGGGTCTTCCTTCCCGCTGATGCGACTTTTCTGCTCCATATCTTCTCTTGAATGAGTACTTGAGGAGGGATATCTCTGCAGACATACAAAGAATGGGTTTGTGTCAAAATTCAGTTAACAACGACTGCCATGTTTTTATATGCAGTCCATTAGTTTCAAAATACAAATTATTCTGGTTAAGTTTCATAAACAGGAACAGCCATCATTGTATTCACCTTTACACCCATCTAGCAATTTCTAAAAAAGTATGAGTTTCACAAAATCTTATTTCACTTCATATGATCAAGGTGAAGCACTTGCACATTCTGGTTCCTTCAAGACCTTATAATCATGTATTCATCTGTCATTGCACCTATCCAATCTTAATCAAGACGAGAGTTCCATAGTTTTGGTTTGCAATTGATCACAGGTGAAGAACTAATTCAAGACCAGGTGAAGAAACGATGTGTGCTAATTCAAGACCTAGCCACCACCTCCAGGCCCCCAGCCTCTGTTCCTCTACCCAGACAAACCTAGCCCTAACCTTAAACCAATAAACCCAAACCTAACTCGGGAAGAGGAAGCGGGAAGAGATGATCGCTTACCTCTGTGGGCACGGAGCTGCTCAGTAACCTCCGCTCCATCAAGCACAGCTGCTCCAGGGGCTGCCGGATCCGGAGCGAACAGGCGACGGACCGGAGGACCGCCGCCGACGCCATGTGCAGGGGAGTTGTGAGCCGGCCCCGGACTCCTGGAAAGGAGCCGAGCCGCAGCGCGCAAGGCGTGGACGTCTAGAGTGTAGAGGACTAAATCAGCGAGCCCAGCAGGACGTCGGGTTCAGCCCGGCAAACTTGTGGGCCACTTTTGGTCCATTGAGAATTTGTGCGGTTGTTCCTGTTCCTGTTGGCCGAACCGAACAATCTTTTTTTACAGTAGAACCGTGATTTCTCTGTCAAAGAAGACTACTCCCGAAACATAATAACGTGACACGGTTTTAAAAAGACATGACAAGATACTAACAATAGCTTGTCACTTTCTTTTATAATGTAGTAAAATATAAAAAAATATATTAAAGGTTAATTTTATTTGAGGACAGAGGTAGCTAATAAAAGTATGAGTTAACCCCGCCCTCACAAAGCTATTTTTCCTCTTAATAAAAACACTATTAGTCAAATAAGATCAACTTCAACAAAATTTTTATATCCTTTTTTCTTGATAGGGAAAGAAATTTTGGTGAAATAAAATAATCTGCAAGTACTTTCAGTATTTAGTTTGGACTTATCGCGCTAGTCAAAGATGGAGAGGTATCTAGGGTGCGCATAGGATATAAGATATAGAGCTATTAGAGGACCAAGAATATTAAGAATGATTTTTATTTAAATATCTCTCTAAAACAATATAATAATTTATTGAGTGGGTTTAAAAAGACTCTTAGAAATGCTCTAACAGATTAGCTTGCAGTTTTGCTCTTTTGTCCCACGGTGGAGGTTGATAGAGCACTTGAGTTTGCGTCCGCTGCTAAGGGTCTATTTGGATTAGTTTTTATCAAAAGTTTAGTTAACTACTCCCTCTGTTCCTTTACTATGTTTAGATACAAAGTAAAGAAAATGTATCTAGAAAAAAAACAGAAAGTCTTGTAATTTGAAATGGCGGGAGTACATTTGAGGATTAAAATTTTATATCATTCAGCTCGTTTATGAAGCTTAAAGTTTTTATGAAGTTGGCTAAATTGTAGAGAGAACTTTTAGACCGGCCTTTTGTTTAGACTCTTACAAGTTAAATTAAAAGTAAAAGTGGTCTATTTAGAGCCCAAACATGGCAAAGGCTATTGGTTGGGGGCTCCCATGCGAGGGTTCAAATCCTAGGTGGGACACCTTATCCCTGGATTTATTTTAGGATTTTTCTGGCGTTATGCATTAGGTGGTAGGCGACGTCCCCGTCGGCAATGAAGACGCCTGTGGTGACTTCGTGAACTTCAAGATTTGCCGTCCTCATTCCTTCGAAGGTGCTTTCATAGAGCTAGGGTTTGTGTGCGTGTGTTTATAGAGATGGGTGTGCATGCCTCTTGAGTGTCTGCGTCATACTTGTGTAATCTAAAAAAACATGGCCTACGGTCGGTTCCTCTGCTTGATTAAAAATGTAAATGGCAGTTACAGCCTAGATTAACATCAGAAATTAATTTACTCCACTGTAGATTAAGACTCTTAGGGCCGTTTGGCTGCCCGGAATTATCATCTGTTTTTCAAGGGTATCTTTGCATTGTCCATAGCCTAATGGATCCTTCAACATCAAAACTCCGGGCTGTGTCTTCTACTCTCTTCAGTTCCGCGTCTTCAAGCTCCGGTTCCCATGCAAGCAGCAGAGGATGCAGCCCGCAAATAAAGTTGGCAACCCACCCATTTGCTATTTGGACACCATTTGGACATGGCATTTTGCACACGCGCCTCTCCCGTCCTCCAGTATCGATCACAAGTCCGTACGCCGCCTTCTCTTCGGCAACCGCGCCGCCGATCGCTTCTGGTCCCGTTGAATCGAACCACCTCACGCAATCGACCCTGCTTCCGCTGATCAGGCCTGGTTGGCCGTCGTCTGCCTCGCGCGCAGGACACGGGGTGGCATGAACCCGATGGGGCGCGGGGCGCTCCGGCGCGGCGTTATGCTCCTCGCCGTCGGCGCGCTCGGGCTCTGTCTCCTATGGGTGGAATTCGCCGTCGTGGGCGGTGGCGGAAGGGCAGCAGACCCTGCCGTTCGGGCCGCCGTGGCCGGGAGGAGGACTCACGCCTGGGCGGCCGTCAGGTCGCCGGACGCGTGGCGCAGCCGCGAGTGGAGGAGAGCGGTGGATCACCATGCCGCCGTCCTCCGAAGGCACCTCGCGGACGGCCTGCTCTCCGCGTCCTCCCACGCCGTCTGCCTCGGCGGTGCCCAGGAGGCGATGGCGCTGCGGGAGCTCGGCGTGTTCGGCGCCATCGCTGTCGCCAAGAAGCGGTCCCCGCCCCTCGCCGTCGCGGGAAGCGACCACCAGCTCCCGTTCCCGGACTCCTCCGTCGACTTCGTCTTCGCCGGACGCGCCCTCGACTCCTCAAACGCCAGGCCGACCTCGCCACCGAGGCCGCACGGATTATGAAGCCGGACGGCCACCTCGTGGTCCTCACGTCCGGCGCCCGCGACGCCTACAGCCTCCGGTCCCTCCAGGCTCTTTTCCGTCCCTCGGATTGCTCCGATCGCGCGAGACCAACGGCCGGGATGGCTCCACCCTCCTGGAGCTGGTCTTCCGGAAGCATGCAGACGCAGGCAACAATCCCGCGAGCAACTGCACGCGTCACGATCACAAGCACCGAATCATCGACCTCGCCGAGCCGCTGATCCACGAAGAGCCGGCGAAGCCATGGATCTCGCTGAAGAGGAACATCAAGAACATCAAGTACCTGCCAGCGCTCGCCGACATCGGCTTCAAGCGCCGGTACGTGTACGTCGACGTGGGCGCCCGGAGCCACGGCTCAAGCATCGGCAGCTGGTTCCGGAAGCAGTACCCGAAGCAGAACCACAGCTTCGAGGTCTTCGCCGTTGAGGCCGACCCTGCGTTCCATGCAGAGTACGCCACCAAGAAAGGCGTCACATTGCTGCCCTACGCCGCCTGGGTCCGGAACGAGACGCTCACGTTCGAGATCAACGGTGGCCCGGCCGGCAAGAACAAGGGCGCCAACAGTGACGCCAGAAAGCCGAACGGCGGCCGTGGCATGGGCCGCATCAGGCCCGCGGCCGGGTCGACCAACGGAGCGTCGTCCGGCGAGTTGCGGCGCGTCCCGGCGTTCGACCTCGCGGAGTGGCTGAAGCGGTCGGTGTCGGAACAGGACTTTGTGGTGATGAAGATGGACGTGGAGGGCACCGAGTTTGACCTCATCCCGAGGATGATCGACACCGGCGCGATCTGCCTCGTCGACGAGCTGTTGCTCGAGTGCCATTACAATCGGTGGCAGAGGTGCTGCCCTGGCGTGCGGTCGCCCAAGTACCAGAACACGTACGGCGACTGCCTCGAGCTGTTCACCTCGCTCAGGGACAGCGGCGTGCTTGTGCATCAGTGGTGGTGATTAGTTCATAAACGACGGCATCTTGAACCGTGAACCTACATATGGTGGATTTTGGTGTGCGTCCCAACTGGATTTAACACAGGGTTTTTGGTGTGTTTTCTGTAGTTTTGATGATTGATTTTTGTAGTTACATGACGAGAAGAGGTATATATTGCAGCCTAACTTCCAAGCTGTGTTGTCCATGAGCAACTGAATCATTTTGCAGACTTGTTTACTGTCCATTTTTATAGACTTCATTCATTTGGCAAGTACTAGCGTTTACCTGGCAACTCTGTTCTGAAATGACAGTACAAGCATAAATTGCTGCTTCTTTTGAGTTATCTCATGAGTTTCGTCCTCCTTTTCTAACCTTACAAATGTCGTCAGTTTGTCCCCACCCTTAATGTAAGCTGTCTCTAAACATATTTGGTTTGAACATCCTTTCTAAATAATTTAAAGTAGTTTAAACAGCTTAATTATTCACTCTCACAAAATACTATCTGCAGCTTCATTTTTCTATCTGGGTTTTGGATGAATATAGAAGTCCAGTTTCGGCACAACATGTCCGAAAAACCTATAAACTGACCAGTTACTGAACAGTTCCAGACTTCCAGTAATTTTGATGTGAGGAAATGCAGTAGCTGGACAATTATATTCAGGCATCTACTCCGGTGGTCCCTTTATAAAAATTGACACGAATCTCAAAGTCAGTAATTAAAGAAATTAATTATTTATATGATTTTGCATTGAGTCCCGCCTGGGCTCAGCCCGTCAAGACCGCCAGGTCCAGCACATCCGCGTCGCTCCTTTATTCGACGGCGTCACGAGCAGTCACGGTCCTTACCCCTCCCGTCTTCCCCAATTGCAAATTACCGATTCCATTGTTCCAGCTTCGGGAGCGCCTTGAGGAACGCCTTCATTATCACTACCAAGATCGCTCCATCGGCGATGTAGCTCCTCAGCACCTCTGCGTTGCCGGTGATGTTGGCAAGACCTGTGAACGACGACGACGTCGCCATGTGAGGGTGAGGGGACACGTAGTGACGTACTCCGTGGGACCATCGTGGCGGCGCAAATGGTGAGTGCGAGGAAGACGAAGTAGCCGATCAAATGCCTGCAGGAGATCCGATACGATGATTTAACTAAGCACCGCTGCCGGGCAGTGCGAGTTGAGGCAACCAACACGGATGCGCGCTTACGTCCAGACGTTGATGGTCTCGTTGTGGATGGTCGATGATGAACTTGTTGTGCTTGAGGAACTCAGGCATGCAGCTTGTCGTAGCTGATCAGCTCTCATCGTCCGTGCCCGCAGCACCTATTCCCTTGGCCTATTCGCAATACCAGGTGGCGGGGAGTCTTCGTCAACGACGACGGCAGCGCTGCTGAAGCTGGAACAATGGATCGGGAAATTGGAATTGGGGAAGACGGGAGGGGTAAGGACCGACGACTGCTCGCGACGCCGTCTCGGACGGGAACGACGGGCGGGAATAACGGAGCGACGATGGGCTGGTATTGGACGGGCTAAGCCCAGGCGAGACCCATGCGCAAAATGAGGTAAAATAATTAATTACTTTAAATTAATTACTGACTTTGAGATTTGTGCCAATTTTTAAAAAGGGACTACTGGAGCAAATGCCTTATATTCATGACTGATGAACAAACACAAAACATGGATGTAGGGATTCAAGGGGGGTTGTGGGCAGACCTTCAAATAGGCTTAATTTTTACGGGTTATGCGTTAACCTGCAAACATTAAGTCTACTTACGGATTGACGAATAACACTGTACTGAAGATTTCAAGTTTAAAACACACACATTCCATTTCAATAAGCGTACATCAAGAGTATCCAATCCTGATCTCTGTTTCTCCTTCACAGCCTATTCGGTAACTCTCATCGGCTTCAAAACTTGAACCGCCAGCGATGAGAGCGAAAAATCTAGCAGGAGGAGCAAATCAGAGAAGCAAAAGGGGGCTGCCTCTCATCTAAAACTCAAGGACCAGACCTACATGGTGCACGCCATGCACAACCACCATCCATGGCTATTTACACAAGATGGAGAGGAGGAAACAGCTACGTGAGCAGCTGAAAGCATGAAGAGATGTGAGATCTCACAAGTCATTAGCGGTCTCTTCCAGGATGCTGTGAAGGTGCGGCCGCCACACCGTGGAACGGCTGCTCCGGCGGCGCTTGAGGCTGGCCTTGCCCTCCGACAGCACCTCCGCCAGGTACCTGTCACCGTTGTCCTTGGCCTCCTTAGAGACAGCAGCGCTCGGCGGCGCGGGGGTCTTCTGCGACCGCGCCTTTTTCTGCTGCTGCGGATGTGGTTGCGGCGGCCTCCTCTTCTTCTCCGGCACCGATGAGGCCGGCACCAGGAAATAGAAGTAGCCTCGCTTCAGCTCCGAGTCCGGGGCGACGATCAGGATCCGCCGCGCCCCACCCTGAGAGCACGGCCTGCTCAGGACGTGGTTCGGGTGCGCCGCGATGACCTCGCCGGCGGTGACCGGGCGGGTGTACTCCTCGATGTGGCCGCTGAGGTGGACGATCCGGATCACGTCGAAGGAGCCGCAGGGGAGCACGCAGGCCAGGCAGCACCGTAGGCTGTTGCCCATCCCCTCAAGCTGCTAGGCTCAGCTCTGCAGTTGGTCTGCTTACTCTGAGAAGTGAAGGCTCTGCTCTTCCTGCCTGCCCCTTGGCTGTTTGGCACTGGTTTTTATATAGACTGCAGTCTATGAAGCTAAGATGAACATGTTAAACAACTTGAGATATTTTTAATATTAATTATTGTGCAAAATATAGAACAAAGTAAAGTGTGCACAGTACAAGTGCCACTTCTATACACATTAGTAACTGAACTTGTAATCCCACCATCATTACAGTATGTTGGTTATCTTGGGAAAACTACTCCTACAGATCATCAAAGCATATGTATACTACAATTGATAGTGTAAAGAACTCAGTTCAAGCAGGATTACGGGGTACGTAAGGGATGCATATGCAGTTGTACATCCACTGGTCCGTACAAAACCCATCGAGAGAGGAGGCAGAGAGGAGCTCTTGTGCCCATACAGGTCGGACTGTGTGCAACCACATTGAGATCTCACAATAATCCGTATGAAAAGATGAGCTGCCTCCGGGTGACCCAGCTTCTTGGTTTTGAGATGTGTTCCCTTCATTGAATTTGCTACGCCGATGGGTGATAAAACAATCCGTGTTTTGGAAATCGCAATAGATTGTGGTACGCACAAGTGGCCGAAGATCAGGGGTTCAAACTGTTTGACCCCACACAATGTTGCACCTTCCAATACATCCATTGGTGAATGATTTCATCAAGTTCTCCAAACCCTAGTTCCTCAGTATTTTAATTTGTTTCATGACATGCTAGTGACATTACTTTATTTTCTCATAAGCTGTCTCTTGCACAGTACTTACTGGCTGAGCATCAACTCATTTCACATGTAAATTGCCAGTTTAACCGGCCAATTGTCACGTTCCCCTTGCTCCACCACAGGTGATGCTAACGGAAACATATATTCTCGAAGAATGTCATTACCAAAAGCTTGCCACTAAAGTGCCAAGATTAACCCTGGATAACCATGTGTATTCCATGGGTTTCATCTCTGTCTCTTTTTAAGAAAAACCGAACCATATATGTGAGCTTCATCTAGAACCACTATGAAGCTGATGATAGGATTGTGTTGTGACTCCCACCTCCAAATGGCGGCTCAAAAGAAGCTGACACTAACAGACACCATGCTATTAACTTATTAAGACGCACAAACAATTAGTAGAAAGAACACACGCAGTATCCCCAACTTAATTTGATCCCACCAAAATGCATGCATGCACCTCTGAAATCTGAAACCATGCATCTCGATGATCCAGGATGGAATTAATCATGGCCGTCGGATCTACACGGGACGGTTGACAAGTGTGAGGTACCAGACACATGGTGGTGACAACCCTCCACACTTTAGGGCTGGCTTTCCTCTGCATGTATGGGACAAAGCGATGCCATCTCCATAATTGTGAATTATAATACCAAATGAGCTACTGATAGTGCTAATCTCTATGAAAGTTGTGTGTACTTTGACACTCGCTGTTGGCCTACTAGCATTTTCGCCACTAAGCAATGCTGTACTTTGTGTTGCATTTACTACCTTTTGCTGAATGCGTCAAGCTTTATGGATCACTTAAACAACAAGAACGGTTCGTCTTGTTTGATTTTGACATAAACTAATCATATTGTAATGTCCAATAGTTTAGAGAGCTAGTGTAGTGCTGATCGATGTTTGCCGGTTTAGGTGTTGTTGATTGAAGCCTCTAAAGTGAGCTTTGGTGTTGTGAGTTGTACGGAGATATGATTATAGGAGTGATGTTGACTGATGATCTTCAGGGTCTCTGTGCCTGCAGCACATGTAACCACGCTCACACCCAAACTAGCTTTTTTTTTTTTAGCACCCAAACTAGCTTTTGGGCAACTGGAACTGTTAGGCCCATTTTTCACGTATTGAGACTAGTAAATGTTTAAATAGGCCTCCAATTGCAGGCCGACTCACTCTCAAAGGCCTGGTAGTGCCGAGAAAGCCCATTTGGGGAACATAGCCATGAAACTAATCCGTAGTATTTTTTTTCCCCCAAAAGGTGTTGTAAATATTATATGGAGGGAATACATACATCCCTTTGCTAAAAAAAACTAATATCACTTCCCCTTTCTTTTGAAAATTCAAATCGAAAATCCAGAATGCAAATGCCCAATTACCAATGTAAATACAAAGCACACGTCCGATGCACACAGCCTCCCTGTACCGCCACGCACGCCAGCAACAAACAGAAAAATCTCTACAGCACGCAGATGGGCAAGTCGAGCGGCGGCGCGACGGTGGCCTCGAGCTCGGACTCGCCGTCCTCCACCAGCAGCGCCATGGCGAGCCCGCCCGTGAGGTGGGCGTCGATGTGGCAGTGCACGAGCCACACCCCGGGGTTGTCGGCCACGAAGCGCACGACGGCCCAGCCGCCGACGGGCACGCCGATGGTGTTGCGGCTGGGCGGGTCCACCAGGTTGAACTTGGCCTCGTCCCGGCGCGGGTCGTAGTTGCCGAACCCCGTGGCCAGCACGAAGAAGTGGTACCCGTGGATGTGCATGGGGTGCTCCTCGGCGGCGAAGATGCCCGTGTCCTGGAACACCATCTGCACCACGGCGCCGAACTTGACGCGGTACAGCTTGGTGCCCCTCACGGGCTGCCACAGCGCGCGCGGACGTTCTGCGAGGTGAAGTTGAAGAACACCGGCGGGAGCGCCGGGAAGTCTTCGGTGAACACGCCGGGGATGTGGTGGTAGTGCGCCTGCAGCAGGGACACGGTGTTGGGGAGCTGGAACGACACGTTGTTCATGCTCGCCGCGAACCGGGTGTTGTTGGGGCCCTGGCAGAAGGGTCCGGGCCGGCAGTTGAAGAGCCCAAACCCCACGGTGGTGAACACCTCCTGGGTCACCGGGCCGGGCACCTTCACCGGCTCCGGGCTCCGGAGGCTGTTGGAGAAGGCGGTCGCCGTGTTGGTGTCGTTGAACGCCGGCAGGAACGGGAGCATCGGCTGCGGCCCTGCGCGGCCGAGGTGACCCGAGGACTTAGTGCTCCCGGAGGTGGTGGGGCAGCCGGGGGCGTTCTTGTACTGGAAGATGGCGGTGGCGGTGGTGTTGTCGAAGGGGACGTTCTGGGCCGAAGCGTAGGCGCGCGCGGCGAGGTAGTATCGTCCCGGGGCTGCGTGCGCCGTGACGAGGACGTCGGTGGTCTGGCCGGGGCCGAGGAGGACGACGTTGGTGACGAAGGGCTTGGTGTACATGGCGTCCGCGGCGACCACGGTCATCCTGTGGCCGGCGAGGCTGACGAAGAGCTCGGTGTTCATGGCCGCGTTGATGATGCGAAGCAGGGCCGTCTCGCCGGCGACCACCGGGATGATGCTCGTCTCTGCGTTGGGTGACAGACACATGGAGAATTAGTTGTGAAAACATGCATCAGCCGCTGGTCAAAGTGGGTGACATCGATCACGCGCATGCAGGACATTGGTTGGAATGTTTCTTCTTTATTTACAATCTTTTATTTAATTTATGGTTTAATTCACATCTGAAGCTTGTCTCTTCGTATCGTCGGTTTGCATGACAGACAGCATATAGAAAAAAAGCAACCAACCACCAACTCAGCCGCAGAAGACAAGTGCCACCGTACGGTTTGGAGGGAGACCTATGCCTGCCTGAGAGAGGAAATGGATGGGTCTTTTCCAAACCGAAAGTTGTCTTTGGGCGGTCTAACCAAATTTAGAAATTGTGCAACATTTCTAGTGTTTCTAAATGATGTGTTTGCAGCGTCTCCTTGTGGTTGTGGTTAACAACATGAGCAACTGAACCTCACCTTGGCTGGAGCACGGGAGCAGGTCTCCCGGCTGGCCGTTGATGAGGAGGGGGCGTCGGAGACGTTGGGCGGCGCGCCGGTGATCATGGACTGCCGGAGCACGGCGATGGGGTCCCTCCTCCACCACTCGGCTGCACAAACACATGCGTACACGTCAGTGAGAGGCGGCGGCATTGGTGGTGCCAGCTGAGCCGGATGATGGGTACCTAGGATGACGGGGGCCTCCATCTGTGGCTTGGGGAAAGGGTAGGGGTGGCCTCTCTTGGGGTGGATGATGAGCGCGCCGTGCACGGTGGCGCGGAGCCAGGAGCTGTGCGCGTGCCACCACAGCGTGCCCTCCTGCCCCTCGGTGGTGAACCGGTACGTGTAGCTGGCGCCGGGGCGGATCGGGCACTGCGTCACGAACTCGGGCCCGTCCGCCCACCCGTTGCGCACCTGCCGGAGGCCGTGCCAGTGCAGGGTCACGTTGTACTGCGCCAGGTTCACGGCCTTGATCACCAGCGTGTCGCCGCTATACACCTCGATCGTAGGCCCCGGGAACTGCCCGTTCACCGTCACGATCTTCTGGCTCTTGCACAGCCTCTTCACTAGCGCCTCCTTCACCTGCAGCAATTAAGCCAGCAGCAACACCATACCATCACTACCATTTTTAACAGATTATTAGTAGTTGGGTACTTGGGTTACTGAGACACAGGACAGAAAGCACAGCAACACTTACGACGAACTCGTAGAAGCGCTCCTCGCCGAGGGCGCCCGGGAGAAGGAAGCAGAAGCAGCCGAGCAAAAGGAGAGCAGAGGTGCAGCAGAGCTTCATGAGACCTGACCTCGACGCCATCGCAGCCATCGCTCCGGTTGACCGGCAATGGCTGGCTGGCTGGCTAGCTTGTTGCGCTGCTGGTGGTTTGCTGCCGTGGTGACCAAGTGCGAGACCGGCGAAGCGTATATATAGAGGCAGCTAGGTAGCAACGATGACGATGGGGCGAGACCCAAGAGCGAGAGGGAGGGTAGTGCAGTTGTTTGGGGGGTTTGGAAGATTAGGTTTTGATTAGCGCGACTGCGACGTGAAGCCTTTTGGCCTTTAGGTTAGGGTGGCGGTCGAGTACGATGTAGTTCTACCTAGCATTGCTGAATGCCTGAATCAATGGTGAATGCTGACGGGGGAGTTGTTGCACCCACTGGTCTAGCTAGCGAATGCAATTGCAATCCAGAGGGATTCCTTTCACCGTGCCTCGTCGTTCAACCTGTTCTGAACATTAGCTGCTGCCTGCGGTTGTTGATACTATACTATACATGATCCATGGGTGGACGGCCCTGGAAGAATTGCATTAACTCTGGTCAATCAAGAGGTTGGAGGGAGAAAAACGTGGTATCAACTTCTTTTCTGCAGGTTAAACAAAAAGAAACTCATAAAAAAGTTCAGTTCAGTTCAGTTGCCTACCTGCTATTGAGAAATGTCATCTACTGGTGTGAACTGAATTTCCCCTTTTCGCTAACATTATTCTTGGAAAGCAAACAGCCCCAACGAAAGCACTGATGAAACAATAATACCTCTCGCAAAAAAGAAGAAAGAAGAGAAAAGAAGTACAAAAAGGAACAGCGCGTTTATCACGAAGAAGATTGGGACTGATACTCTGAATGAGACTGCAAAACAGAAATCAAGAAAGTTGCAACGCCCCCACGCTATAGAAATCTCCCAAGTACATGACTTTGCAGTAAGAGATCCCCAGATCCTAACCCCACACTGTAGCCTGTAGGAGTTGGTAGGTTCTTTGACAAAGTGGAGTCAATCGGCCCTTCTTTTCCACTCCAACTGAACAATTCCTCTGCTTTCAGCGATTAGGTGGCCAGGAGGCGACGCAGGCGACATATGATTAGTTAGGGTCATTGAGCTATCTCACTTAGCAGCAATTTCTAGCCGGTAGCGAATAGCTAATCTTTGTCGATTCCATCGCCCTACCACTGAAAGGAACATGCGTCGTCGTTGAGCAGATGAAGTCCATCTGCAGGCACTTCGCAATGAAGCATTCAAACGTTCACTCTGGTTGCTCACAAAGTCACAGTAAACAAACTATAAATTGACTGAATACTATCGTCTAGGTTTGTGGGATTATGGCCATGTCAAAATTTACTGTACCCCTGAATCAAGTTCCAATTGGAATGACTCAGTCCGGTTTGTGGATTTATTACAAGGCTATAAGCATCCTTGTGTGTGTGTGTGTGTGTGTGTGTGTTTTTGCAATGCTATTTGCTGGACAAAGAGAGCAAGGGCCAGCTACAAGATCTCTTTTTCAGCCTGCACTTTGCCAAGCTACCAAAGGTAGCGGATCATAATGAGAGCAAAAGTCATCCCATCTGTCTCAAAATAGTTTGTCCAACAAGTATTTTAGACGCAGGGAGTAGGTGCAACCTTGGGAAGCAAGAATTTCACACAGAAAACATTTAGGATGCACCAGGAGTAGGGACATTTGGGTACACTATGCACTACAGCTTGACATAGGCTGTTCAGAATGCTACTACTTTGTAAAGGCAAATATTGAACAGGTAGTACACTCGTGCTGACCATTACCTGTAATGTAAGCAGGCATGCAGCTGTTAAGTCTAAAACCAAATGTGCAGGTAACATTAATAAGAGTTTTAAGACCAAGTCCACTAGCTATCTGACAATGACTGTAACTAGAAAAAGGGTTAACACCGTCTTGCTTGTGTACTGCATAGTCTACATTTCACATTTACGTAAATGGCACTAGATAACTATCTTACTAAGCTAAATGTGCAGGTAACTGTCTTACTTTGGTGTGTACTGCGTTTCACATTGTCGAGTAACTAGAAAAAGGGTTAACTCCGTCTTGCTACTTACGTGCAGGTTGGACGCAAACAGCCAAGTCCAAACGGTCGACGAAAGGCTCCGCGCAATCACTGACCGGATCACTGGATAGTAACAGGCTAACAGCCCTGGTAAGAAATTAGTATACTGCCTATAAAATCGTGAGAGAAACTACCCTTCCTAATCTGACAAGTTGTGTTGTGCGCTCAGTTTTGCGCTGGTAACATCAGCGTTCCTCTGTCAATACACGCACATGCGTGATTTCGAAAAAAAAAAAATCAGGGTTCCTCTGTAATGAACTCATGATCTTTGACTTTAGTACCGTTCGTGATTTGCATCTTAGGTAGCAGGTGATCTAAGTATTCGTACGTTGTGCACTAAGATTTGCGTGGCATGAGAAACCCTTCCTAATCTGACTAATTACAATTGACAAACTTGAGTTCTTGATTGCTCACTTTGTTGGAAAATAAAACCCAAGTTTGTGATTAGTATGTATTTGGTTGTTAGCCACATCTTGCCACATTTCACCTTAAATTGGTAATTATTTGGTTAGCAACTAAATTTGGACAAAAATGGACTCTACTTGTCGTAGAGTAAAAAAAGTATAGCAATCTTAAGCATGACAAAGTGAGGCTCCAAACTTTCTAGCCACACTTTTTGTTCTTACCACATTTGATTAAGGCCAATTGTAGTATATTATGGCTGGAAACCAAACAGGCCCGAAATTCACATGTATTTCTCTCAAACAAGGAAAAAATTTGAAAGCACCAAAGGTTCAATTGAAACATAATCAGAAGCCAGCACTGCCAAATCATCTTCTGATAACATGGAGTGCTTCTGGCAGGTACAAACGAATTCAGGAATTAAAGAATGACATCGCAACCAAAATTCTCCTACCCCTACACCTGTACTGTACAGACTGAAAAAACCTGCATAGACTCTGAAGTCTACTTATTAGGAACCTGATGAAGTAACTGACAACTGTAAATTTCAGTCTGCAAGAGGCCGACTACTCTGTAACTGTAGATTTCGTCTCGTCCGTGACACTGGTGGCGGTCGCGGTGGTATGGCTCGGCTCGCCGGTGAAGGACGAGGCGGCAGAGACAGCAATTGAGGGCTTGATCTGCTCAAGCTGCCGCAGCACCTGCTGTGCCTCGGGCCTCGCCGGTGGCGAAGGATCGACGCAATGCAGTGCCAGTTTCAGCGTCTTCACCAGCTCCTCGCCGGTCTCGGAGCCCGCGGCCGCGTCTTTCATGAGCTCCAGGTCGAACACCTCGTTGGTCCACTCCTCCTCGACGACCGAGGCCACCCACTGTGGCAGGTCGAGGCCGTTGGTCGTGTCCCCGGGCGACTTGCCAGTCAGGAGCTCGAGCATGACCATCCCGAGGCTGTAGATGTCGGTCTTGGTGTTGGCCTTCTTCAGCTTGGAGAGCTCCGGAGCGCGGTAGCCGAGCGCGCCCGCGGAGGCGATCACGCTGGAGTTGGCCGCCGCGCTCATAAGGCGCGACAGGCCGCAGTCTGCGATCTTGGCGTCGTTGCCCTCGTCCAGGAGTATGTTGTTGCTGGTGAGGTTCCCGTGCACCATGCTGGCGTCGGTGTGCAGGTGGTGCAATCCCCGCGCCAGGCCCATCGCGATGTTCATCCTCGTCGGCCAGTCCACCGGGCTGCTGTCCGGTGCACGAGCTGCGATAATACACATGGCAGAGTTTTTGTTAATTATTAAGCACAAAAAAGAAGAAGCACAGAGATAGCTAAAGAGAATCAGAGCACTGGAAATTGCAATGTGGAAGTGAGCTTACCGTGGAGGAAAGAGGCAAGGTTGCCTTTGGGCATGTAGTCGAACACCAGAAGCTTCTCCCCTTGGGTCCCAAGTAATAGGCCCTGAGGGCGAGGAGGTTGGGGTGCCGGAGCTTGCCGAGTGCGTTCACCTCCAGCTCGAACTCCTTCTGGCTCTTGGCGATCTTCTCCCGGAGCCGCTTCACCGCGACGTAGCTGCCGTCCTCCATGGTTGCCTTGTACACCGTCCCGTACGTGCTCTTCCCCAGGATCTCCGCGGTTGCGCACAGCAGGTCATCCGCCGTGAACGAGAGCGGCCCGTCGAAGTGGACCAGCTTGCCGCCGCCGTCCCCGCCGGTGTCAGTGCCGCCTGAGCCTGCCTTCCCGACAGTCTTGGTGGTCACCTCCTTGGCGCCCTTCTTGGGGCCGAGCTTTCCTTCTTGTCTTTTTCCAGAAGATGAAGACGCAGCAGAACAGGAGAAAGAAGAGCAGGAGGATGCCTGCCACTGCAATGATGAGCTCCCTTTTGTTGAGCTTCCGGGTTCGCCGCTGACAAAGGCACCGGAGGAGACGGCGCCGTCAGCGGAGATGAAGCGGAAGTGCAAATGGCAGAGCCATTGAACCCACAGAGCTGAAGGTTTCCAAGGAAGGAGCTAGAATTGAACTTGTTGGACAGAGCTGCAGGGACAGGCCCTGAGAGATTGTTGTAGGACACATTGAAAGAACTGAGATTGACAAGGCCGCTCAAGGAAGCCGGAATTTCTCCGGTGAGGTTGTTCTCTGACACGTCGAACAGTGACAGTGCCGAGAGGTTGCCGACGGTCGCCGGGATTTCCCCATCGAGGACATTCCTCCTCAGGGACAGCTCGGTCAGATTTTTGAGCCCGTCAAAGCATGCCGGGATGTGTCCTCCGATGTCATTGCCATCGAGATTGAGCTCCACTAACACAGTGAGGCTGCAGAGTGACTCAGGGAGGCTACCACCTAAAAAGGTTGTCAGAGAGATCAAGCTTTCTGAGCTTTGTGGCGTTGCCAATCCCATCCGGGATGCTTCCACTGATCAAATTGTCGGCGAGAGAAAGATCGTGGAGCAATCTGAGGTTGCCAATGGTGGGTGGAATCACGCCGCTGAGATTATTGTTGTTGAGCTGGAGGGATTCGAGGAAAGGGAGGGAAGTGAGGCTGGTGGGCACGACACCGGAAAGGTTGTTGTACGCGAGGTTAATCCTATAGAGCCGGGTGGCATTGGCCAGAGTGGAAGGGATACTCCCCGAGAGGAAGTTGCCGCTGAGGTCGAGCGTCTGCAGGAGCGCGCAGCCGCCGAGCGCCGGGGGCACGGCGCCGGCGAAGCGGTTGTTGTGGAGGTAGACGGCGCGGAGCTCGCGGAGGAAGCCGAGCGCGGCGGGCACCTGTCCCCGATGATGTTGTCGTGGAAGCTGAGCCTCCGGAGCGCGGTGAGCTGGCCGAGCTTGTCGGAGAGCGCGCCGGCGAGGCCCTTGAAGGGGAGCTGGATGGCCACGACCTTGCCCCGCGCGCACTTGATCCCCGCCCAACCGCTGGAGCAGGCGTCGAGGCCCGTGCCGTTCCAGCCGGCCAGGAACCCGCGCGGGTCCACCAGAGCCTGGCGGATGGCCTGTAACCCCTGCAGGTCCGCCTGCGCGATCACCACGCCGTCCGACCGCTGCCCACGCGCCGTCGGCACCGCCGCCAGCAGCAAGAGCAGCACGAGGAAGCCCCACCCGCACATTGCTGCTGCTTCCTTCTCGATCCAGCGCCGCAATGGACGCCGGTGCGGCAGCAGCTACGCACACCCATGGCTAGTGCAGCTCGCTAGCTAGTAGCCCTAGCTAGAATCTAGAGTACCTAGCCCAATGTATGCAACCGACCGCTCCTACCTAGGAGGAGCTCGAACTTTGAGCGAGTTGTTTCTTGGTTTCTGGTTCTGCTAGCGGGGAAAGCGATGGTACCGCGCTCTATATAAGCGTTGCAGGTACTACTACATTGGCAGAAGAACGGAAAAAAGGGAGGGAATAATTTAGCTGCTAACCCGATTCAACTCAGATGCGCTAACTAACGGCTAGCTCAGTCCTTGTGACGAATTGGAGTATTAAAACCAGCTCGTCCTATACGTTACGGACGCGGGCACTCGCTGACATCGTGGGTCCCTCGCGGCAGGAAAGAATCCGATCTTTATCCCATTCAGCACATTCAGCGCAGCAGCAGGAATCTGTACCCTGTCCTGTGCCGTGGTGTCCCCAACGGCTAGCTCCCCGGCGGTGGAGCCCGCCGGACAGCGACAACCGCGCCCGCGCGGGGATCGAAAGGCGAACACGTGCTTCCGTACATGGAAAGCAGAGTGGGGAGTTAATGGCAGCAGTAATTAACAAGAGCTGGAGCGAGAGATTTTGGCGAAACCGAGACGGGGGACACCACCACAGGCAGGCAGCGATCCGGCAAAATGAGACTGCCCCCGCTCGGGCTCGGCTCGATCTGCCGGCCGCACCCGCGTGGATCCCCACGGCTGCCGGGACCCGGTGCGTCAGCGACCAGCAGCCCGGAGAAAACGTCGCTTCGCAACGGGAAGACCGATGGATTTTGTTCAGGATTTGTTTGCCAGCCGCTGATGGTCGCCGAGCCATAGTACTGGAGGAATGTGCACAGGGCGCGCACGGGGCCCATGCTTTCCATTGATCCATTCACTGTGCGGTTTTGACCTGCCCGCCGTCTGGGCTACATCGCCAACGGCCAAGTAGTGCTGATACCCATGCACCAACGAACGGATGGATCGGACGAAAAGGGCAATCGAAAGCGGCGACTCAGCAGCTCTACATCGACGAATGTGGTGCAGTGGTGGAACGGGAAAGAGGGGGAAGACATCGACGATGCCACGAGGACCGGGTGACGGAATTACGTAGTCGAGCTCAGATTTCGGGCTGCAATTCAGTAACCAGTCAGTCCACAGTTGCTGGAGGGCAGGACATGGCAGCGGTACCAAAAATCCAGAGCAGGGTGTTTCTTCAGGCAGGGGCACGAAGAGGGCTAGTTCTCAACCATAGTCCATAAATAGCAAAAATGATTAATCAAGACGGAGATATCGGTGAATACCAACGTGCTCCCCTATTTCCAAAGGTCTACTAAATCACAAAAGGTTCTTTTCACCCAGTTACCTCATTTTACAGTAGTTTTTTTTTTTCTCCCACATCTATAAAACCAGTTTTTTTTTTTTTCATCTTCGTAGTTTTAAAGCCGGTGTACTTTCACACCCGAAACCGTGACAACGATATTATGTGATGCGGTGTCACACCAACCGTGCCACAGTTTTTTTTTTTTTTGAGTGAACCGTGCCACATTAGTTTTTTTTTTTAGTGAACCGTGCCACATTAGTTGTGAAAGCGGGTAGATCAGACTAGATTTTTTAAAACTATCAAATATCTTTCTTAAAATTTTATGCAGTTCAATCAGTACAACCTAGTCTAATCTTAGAGAAAGTCATAGAAATTTTATTTTAGCTTACCAAATATCATGGTCAGTCTTGTGGTTCCCGTTTTAGATAATGAAAATGGAATGCCAGACGAAGTAATTTCATTTTTTTTTTTTGAGATTACACAGTAAACTTGAATATTATATGGTCTCTTTTTTATATACGGTCTCTATCGTTACCACGATGATCTTTGGGGCTGTTGTTTTGGTTTTAGTTCAATTTTTTAAAATTAATTGTACAAAAGGGTTTTGCCTCGTTTTCATCCAAAGACGAGATGGTTGCTTTTGTAGTAATATATATTCAGATGGGGATCAATCATCTCCCCACCGGTGTCTCTTTTGTACAACTTAAAAGTTACCTATGGCCAAAATATGTTAAAACTACAAACCAAACGTTACATTATTTGTATTTTTTTATGTCCACCCTTGTCCTAGTACCTCCCGTTTGTACTAAAATGTAGAAACTAGGTCAGACTATCTTGTTTACGTTATGTTTTTCCTCTACATGTACAACTTTTCATGGATGTGCTTCTTTCAATAGTTGTACCAAACAAGGTCAAAGGATATGTTTCGGACTGCTCCGCTTATTTTTTTTCAAGTGTACCACAAGGACTCCACAAACTCTATTATAGGGGCAAAAGGTGAACATGAGGGTCAACTCTAGGCTTTTTGTGGAGCTCCTTAACTCATACTCCCGTCGTTTAAGAAAAAATGCAAATGTGGCTCCAAACTAATCTATATGAAAATAGATTTCGTAACTAATCTAACAGTATGTTTAAGTACATAGTAGAACATAGACCCTCACAACACGCGCACACACTCACCCCTACGAACACACATACGTAAACGTTACTCTTATGAGCACCACCAAAAAAAACTTGGGCGGCGGATCACGGAGATTCCCGAACTCACCATTCTTTGCCTCGTTGTCGAACGAACGTTACTTACCGCTTAAAGCAAAACGTCAAAAATCCTAAAATAAATCGAGAAAAAAATACGAGGATCCGTGCCAAGTCGAGGACTTGAATCTAGGTGGGTAGGTTCCACCACAAAAGATCTTACCAGGTGATATACGATATCATAAATTAATATGGATATGTTTTATCTATAATTGGACAAAGTTATTAAGATACTAAAATATGATATGATAGTGTGCTAGAAATGTTTTTTTTTCTAGAAGGAGGGAGTACTCTAGAAACAAGACTTGTGAATCATAAAATAGGACATCAAACTCTAGCAAGAACAACAAGGAAAGCACTGGAATGTAGTACAGTATCTTGTCACTATGAACTAAAGGAGATAAAATCAAATTTAAAACATAAAAGATAATTCAAAACAAATTATAGGGCATTTTCACGATGAATACAAAGTTTTGAAGGAATTTTATTGAAAAGTGCTGTGCCTCATAAACTTTTGCAAGTACTCCCTCCGTTCCACAATACTTTTGCAATTCTTTGACTCATATAAAAAGCGTGTTTTTGATTTGCTCGTCTTATTCAAATTTTTTTATGTAAATTATAAAACAAACAAAACGTCATTACAATATCTTTAGTGATGTAATAAGTCATAACAAAAGTGGTAATATTTATTAAAAAAAAAAAAAAAAAAGACGAGAGGTCAAACACAGTTTATATGAGTCAAAAAGAATTACAAATATTGTGGAACGGAGGGAGTAAAACAGAGGAACTATATATATATATATTTTTTTTTACACATCCAAGGCGTTGGTGCCTGCTGCGATGGGGAGAAGAACAGGGCTGAGCAGCTGGCCCAGGCGCTCAGGCTGCAGTGAGACAGTGGAGGGCCTTGAATGTCAGAGAAACCATGGGAGAGGAGGCGGATCCTGCGGCGCTGTCTGCTGGTTCTTGGGCCAATGACGCCAGGTCGAGGTGAACGGGCGTCAGCCCAGGTACAACAAAAGAAGGGGCGCTGGGAAGGCAAAGGAGCTGGGCTGTCAAAAAGAACGGCCTGGAGCTGGGCGGAAGAAAACCAGGGCCGGTCGAGCGCAGAGAAAGAAGGAAAAAAGTCTGCTTTTTGTCCTTCAACTTTTACTTTCACGAAAGTCGATTTTGGTCCTCAACTTCAAAACCGGGACAAAGCGGGTCCCTCAACTTTTCAAACCGTGCAGATTTCGTCCCTCGGCGGGTTTGGACGGTGGTTCGCTTCTGATAACTCCGGTTTTTTTCTACGGTGACCGTGGTTTCGTTTTTCCCTTTTCTTATTTATTTAAATTTGAACCTTTCAAAAATTATAGTAAATCACGGAAAATTCATAAAATAGAAAATCTAATTTTGTTGGACTCCACATAAGTAGAGCTACGCAATGAATATATAATATGGTATACTTTAATATAAATTTTTTGCAATGAAGGTTTTGCCTTTTTCTTTTTATTTATTTTAGCTCAATATTTAAAAATCATAATAAATTATAAAAAAAAAATCATAAAATTGAAAAACCAATTTTGCTAGACTCCACATGAGCATATTTACACAATAAAGATATATAGGTGTACTATTTAATTTATTGGCGGGATTCATCGATTAGGTTCACAAATGGCGTGCGTATGTGCCTTGGTCGGCCTGACAAAGAAACCTAGCTAACCTAGCCCAAAATTAAAGAGCCCCCAGTAACTACGTATTGTGTTATTGCGCACCTCATGTGGAGTCCAAAAAATGAATTTTTATTTTATAATTTTTCTGTAATTTACTATGAATTTTTAAAGATTGAGATGAAATAAATAAATAAAAAAAAGCAAAACCTTCTAGCAAAAAAACTTTGTACTAAAGTATACCATATTATATATTCATTATGTAGCTCTACTCATGTGGAGTCCAACAAAATTGGATTTTCTATTTTATGAATTTTTTGTGATTTACTATGATTTTTTGAAAGATTCAAAAATAAATAAGAAAAAAAAAAAAAAGAAACCACGGTCACTGTAGCAAAACCGGAGTTACTGTAAGCGAAAACCACCGCTCAAACCTCCGCCGAGGGACGAAAATCTGCACGGTTTGAAAAGTTGAGGGACCCGTTTTATCCCGGTTTTTAGAGTTGAGGGACCAAAATCGACTTTCACAAAAGTTGAGGGACCAAAAGTAAACTTTTTCCCCAAAAGAAAAGCAAAGGAGACCGGGCCTTGCTCAAAAAAGAAAAGGATACCGGGCCGAGCCCAAGATAAAGAGAGAGCAGGCCGAATGCTCGTTCGAAGCGTTTTTCTATATACACAAAAACAAAAGATACTATTCTCAAAAAAAAAAAAAAAAAAAAAACAAAAACAAAAGATACGGACCCTTTTGTAAACATATTCAAAACAAAGTTTTAAAAACTTTTGAGACTCAAAAAATAATTTTTTTAACATAACTCTAATATTTATTAAATAAGAGTACAAAACATATTTGAGACTTATTTGAATTTAAAAACTCATTTTCAAACAATAAAACTTATGCAAAAACATGAATGCACAACACCTTTTCACTAACTTGTATTTTTTTTATAAAACCACGTTTTAATTATTTGCATTATCGGTAACTAAATAAATCTTGATTTTTAATTAAACCATTACTTTATTTGGAGTTTTCTATTTCCAACCCAAAATGAAAATTTGGAGTGCGACCTTTGTAGGGCCCGAACAATCCCCTCACGGGGCTCGTGGACTGGTCCGTCCGTGCACGTAAGTACTCTCCAAAACATAGGTGTGTACTTTATTTTGAAAACAACAGCCAACACAGTGGCGGTACTTGGTTAAATATGTGATTTTGAGCAGGTCTAGCAACAAGTCCAAACCTCCTTTCAGTCCTTGGGCGAGAATCACGTTGAGATTGTGAAAGTTTTTAAAATGTTCTTAGATATATATATTTTTAAGGACCTCACTAACGCCTGCGCGTGCGGGGGAAGCCCGTCGCCCTGCACACCTCTTCTTCTCTTCGCCACCAGCGCCACACCCGATCCCCGCCACCTCCGGATCCTCGCCCCCGCCTCCCGGCACCTCAAGCTGCCCCTCCAAGACCGCCACGCCGGCCGCCCGGCGGTAGGGTCTCGCCGAGCTCCGGCGGCGACCACCTTCTTCCCTCTTACCCCCCCCCCCGCCCTGCCCCGATGTGGCCATGGCGAACTCCGAGCGAGCTCCACAAAAGTCCGGCCATGGCGCCTCCACCCCGACCTAGCCCGACCATTCCCCCGCTGTCCTACCTCCCCCGGCCCCCATCTATACCCCACCTGAGAGCTCGCGGGAGTTGGGAGAAAAACGATCCGGGGAGGAGAGAGAGAGGAGGAGGAGGAGGGGGGGGGGGGGAGGGAGGAGGAGAGAGCTACCTGTCACTTGAGGCTCGCTGCGGCGCACTAGCGGATCTCGCCCGCGGGACGAGAAAGAGAGAGAGAGGAGTGTCAAGAAGCGGGCGGTGCGGCGGGAGGAAGAAGACGACCACGTGCGTGGTGCGAATCAACGGCCGGGAAGCGGGGGCGGTGGACGAGGTGTCTTGTGAGCGGGGCGCTGTTTTCATGTGCGCCCAGAAAGTAGTATTTAGGATTTCTTTTAGAAATAGTTTTATTTAATTTTCCAAACTTTCAACTTAGTCTGATTTACGTGTCACATCAGCGAAAACTACTACTGAAATCACATTATATGATTAAAAAAATAATTTTAAAAGTCGGGCTTTAAAAACAGGTTTACACGTGAAATGGGAAATTGATGGTTGCAAAAGTCAAGGGATCAAAGGACATCTTGCAACTGGGAAAAAACCTTGAACGCTCATTGATTTCTCCACACGACGAGAGCGAGATCAACTAGAATCCGCAAAGAGGAACGGCCAGCTACCCTACCCACCCTCCTGTGCCGTGCGAGCGAGTCGTGACGCTTGTGTGGTCATCCTGCCGCTCGTGAACCGCGACCAAGCCACCCGAACAGTACGCACCATTTGGCAAGCCCCCCACCCACTTGCATGCAATTGCATTGTTGCTGCCTTCCTGGTGGGGGCAGCGCAACTAGGCGGCTGGCTTCCTCGTGGGTTTATGGCGGGCGGGACCGGCCCGCACGAGCGAGCAGCGCGCGCCGCGGCCGGGGAAACAGTGCACGGTCGCGTCCTCGTGATCAGCAGTGACGTTTTGGCGCAACTGGGCGTGCCCCAGCCCGGCCACTGGTTCCCCGGAAAGGGACTCCCCCCACTTGAACTCCCTCTTGTTCCACCCGCGTCGCGTCGTCCGTCCACCCGCCTCCCAAGTGGCCTCCCCAACTTGCAGCCCCTGTTGTTGTTGATTCAGAGTCACGACAGCGCCGTGCCGAGCCGATACATGCTACAGGAGTACGAACGTACATCGCTACCAACGACGACAGGCTGCATCAATCTCTCCTTTTCTTTTGTCACTATTATTACTTTCGTCGTGATTTACCTACATACGTTGTTCGGTTTTGGTTGTTGAAAATTAAACCCGCTCGTGGCCGTAGGAATTTGAAGAATCGCCTCCTACTTGTAGGTACCGGCTGTCGCTGGGAGTACTCCAAAGTAGCCAAGCAGTACATCATCTCCTGTTCCTGTGCTGTCGTTGTCCACCCCGGATTTTCGTACAGTACCAATCCAGGTGCTGTCAGTTCAGGAGGAGATCTTCATGGAGTGGTGGCTCCGCAGCCGCAAGCAGGTGCCCAAGCTCATCCGTCGGGGGTTCGATTCGGTGTTCTTCTTGGTGGGCTGGTCACTCTGGAAAGAACGTAATGCAAGAACTTTTGATTCGATCAGTTCGACCCCGATGAGCCTGGCATTGAGGATCAGCGAAGAGGCTTCGCGTTGGTGCCGTGCTGGTAACAAGCGGCTGGCGGAGCTCTTAGCGCTGGTGGATGCTTAGTATTCTTTTGTTTACCTGGGTCGCACAATTGCTTCGCAATGTAATCTCTATTTCGGTATCCGATAGTTCCTAGGAGTTGCTCGGGTAATGTTGCGTTACTGGGCTCTTTGTATTTTGTACTTTCCTCTACTTAATGAAATACGCGCAACGGCGTGGTCGCAAAAAAAAAACCAATCCAGCCAGCCGATCCGGCCATAGAAAACGAGTGATGAATTGACGTTTTCCCCTTGTACAACGTGATGAATTGATGATCTTGTTGCGCTTCCATTTCTCAATTGACTCGTCAGCTCGTGTTTGGAAGAAGAACGCATATTCATGTGCGCGCGTGGAAGAAGAGCGCCGAAATTTTCACACCGGCTCGATCGATAGGTGGCCGAAGAAGGGATGGGGCCCGTTATATTCCGGGCGTTGCAATACAAAGTTGCATCGTCATGCCAAGCTTGCTATTGCTATTGCTACGAAAGTGTGGCCTTGCAGAATGTTGTCCTGTACGGTGTATACGCACAATCATGGCTGGAAAGAGACGGCATTTGATAACCAGCTTTGTCGCTAACAGGAAGCCGGTAGAACCTCCTTTCGTGTCTGTCATGGTCCATGCATACGATTCAGGGTTTTCTCTCTCTTTTTTTAATATATATAAATAAATGTACACGCCCTCCGGTTGGAGTTGGACCGAATCGATGTAATTAGTGAATTGTGCTTCAAATATGATACGCATATTTTTTGCTATATGTATATCCAAGAGAAAAAACTAAACACAGAAATCGATTTTTTGGGGGTATATGTGTATATGGCACAAGTAGAGCTTTAGTGGTCCTTTCATCTGAAGAAAGGATAGTAGGGCCGGGTACAAGTTGACGACCGTGCCAAGTTGATCTCTGTATTTTATTGTACCATTAGTTATTAGCTGGTGCAAGATTAAGAATCATAAAGCAGGACGGGATCACGACAACGGAAAGCAACAGCATTGGGCAAGAGGGCCAGAGGGGTGATATAAAAATGGGCATCCATAGGGCAAGCACGGTGTGGGGTATATATAAACCCATCTGAACCAACTTGGCTTACTTGCCTCCCCTATTGTATATCTATATGCTCCACTATCATTAAATTACAATGCTAGTTGTTGAGAAATCTTTAGATGAAATCATATACAGTATATTTGAACAGTTCAGCACCTTCTCCCTCTTTAGTTAATTACTACCTCTGTTCTAAGTTATAAGTCGTTTTGATTTTTCTTGGTTCATCCATTTTGTTATGTAACTAGATATAATAATATGTCTAAATTAATAACTAAATGTGTGAATAAAAAAAAAAGTCAAAAAGACTTATAGTTGGGAATGGAGGGAGTATTAGTCACCTCCTCTTGGATAAAGATTAATTTGCAGTGTTGCTTGCCTACTTGCTCTTTAACATGCATCTTTTAAATATTGATGTGATATACTTTTTGTCTAATAAATATCTCTTACTTGTCCTAACAGATATATGAAACACTAGACCCCACAACTTCGCAACAAACTTTAGTTTTGTGGTATGTTAAATTTGTCAACTTTATAAAAACCCATCATTGTTATCTCCATAATGTCGGGATAATTTCACTTAGTATGCCATGCAATATTGTTGTTAGTGCATTTTGTGTCCATTGTAGATATTTAATATCATAATACGCATTTATTTAAATCTGATCAAACAGAGGGGAAAAATGACTTGGCACAAGACCAAACGGCATACTACATCTTCGAGAAGGGATGGAACAACAAAGCCATATATAGACGACTAATTCTAGGGAGAATTAGAATTTGGCAAAAAAAAGTTTGTCTTAGGAATCGACCTTTTTTGTTTGAATTAGGGAATATGGCCTCGAAACGAAATTTTGTTAGGAATCGGCCTTTTCGTCGGTTTGAAAATTCATAACTAGAGTTTCATAACTCAGATTTGGTGAACCAAATTGTGGTGTGCTCCTTGAGATGTTTAGTTTTTATTAAAAATAGAAATTGACCATGTTTTGTAAAATTATTTATTTTTAATAAAAACATAATATATTCATGTTAAAAATAAATAATTTTACAAAAACATGTTCAGTTTCATATTTTTAATAAAAACTAGATATCTAAAGGAGCACAACAAAATTTGATTCACCAAAATCGGAGTTACCAAACTCTAGTTTTGAATTTCCAAAGGTGAAGAAAGGTCGGATTCCTAACAAAGTTTCGCTTTTGAGGCCATATTCCCAAATTCAAACAAAAATGGTCAGATTCTTAAGACAAACTTTTTTATGGCCAAATTCTAATTCTCCCCTTATCAAATGTCTACAATCAAACTTGTGCGTGTAATCAATTTTCATTTTTTTTGAAATCAAATCCACCTCAACAGCCTCAAGAAACGCCAAAGATAAACATGGAGGGAGATGAAATTCAATAATATCTCGTGCTGATTTTATATATATATATATATATATATATATATATATATATATATATATATATATATATATATATATCTTTTTTCTTCTAATTTATCGAAAAGATCAGGAAGCTGGCAATTGCCCTCAAAAAATGCAACTTGGGCAAATTGCTGAAATGTAGACCCCACTTAAAGATGATTTAGTTGAATTAATTAAAGAGGGAGCACAAATTAAAGTGAGCACACAACTGGATACATATGCAACAGTGCGAGCCAGGACAAGTTGGCGTACCTTTGCATATATAAATGGCTCTACCCTCCATCAACCTCTCTTCACTATCCCCAAGGACCCCAACCCGCCAGGCGCCGCAAGAGAAATTCCACCGCGCACGGGAGCCCAGACCAGCAGACGAACTAGGACAAGCAGCCAGCTCGCTCGCCGCAAAGATGCCGTGCATCCAGACGTCCAGCCCCGGCAGGATGCCGCACCAGCACCACCACGGCCGTGTCCTGGCGGGCGTCGGGTGCGCCGCGGAGGTGGCCGCGGCGGTCGCCGCGACGAGCACGGCCGCCGGGATGCGGTGCGGGGCGCACGACGGCGAGGTGCCCGCGGAGGCGGCGCGCCACCACGAGCACGCGGCGCCGGGGCCCGGGCGGTGCTGCTCCGCGGTGGTGCAGCACGTGGCGGCGCCCGCGGCGGCGGTGTGGTCCGTGGTGCGGCGGTTCGACCAGCCGCAGGCGTACAAGCGGTTCGTGCGCAGCTGCGCGCTGCTGGCGGGCGACGGCGGCGTGGGCACGCTCCGGGAGGTGCGCGTCGTGTCGGGCCTCCCCGCGGCGTCCAGCCGCGAGCGCCTGGAGATCCTGGACGACGAGAGCCACGTGCTCAGCTTCCGCGTCGTCGGCGGCGAGCACCGGCTCCAGAACTACCTCTCCGTCACCACCGTCCACCCGTCCCCGTCCGCGCCCGACGCCGCCACCGTCGTCGTGGAGTCGTACGTGGTGGACGTGCCGCCGGGCAACACCCCGAGGACACCCGCGTGTTCGTCGACACCATCGTCAAGTGCAACCTCCAGTCGCTGGCCACCACCGCCGAGAAGCTCGCAGCCGTGTAGGGGACACCACCATCTATCTCCATGGGTGATCGATTGATCGACATCCATGGTTTTTGCGGGGGAGGAGGGATGCGTGTTTCTACGGCGCGTGAGCTCCCTTTTTCTTCGTGTTCTTCTTCCTTTGGCTTTTGGCATTTGCCCCCTCTTGGTATTCTTTTTTCTCGTTGTTGCGAGAGACACACAACCCTCCCTCCCTAGCTAGTCCCTTGTCCAAAGATTCAAGAGATCAGATGATAACTATAAATCGGTAGAGATCTGTTCCGGCGCACGATCGATTCCTCTGTATATATGTTCGTGGTAATAGAGATGTGGTTTCTGGAAAGCACAAAACATACATGATTGTATTAATTTATGTCCTTTGGCAAGTTTTGATCTAAATGTAACAGAGACGATGTTATGCATGCGTATCAATATCTAGTATACTGTGATGAGCACACAAAATGATGAAGAACCTCCAGCTTACATTGTATCGAGCTTTGATTTGCTAACCACTTAACCAGCCCCTAGTCTATTTAGATCTCTATATACTCTTCGATGTTAAGTAATCGATGGGCGAACAAATAAAGCTGCCTTGGGCAAAAGGAATTGAAGCAACAGGAGCATC
The DNA here is from genome assembly GCA_015847255.1 of Hyparrhenia diplandra. Lineage (NCBI taxonomy): Eukaryota > Viridiplantae > Streptophyta > Magnoliopsida > Poales > Poaceae > Hyparrhenia > Hyparrhenia diplandra. The sequence continues at coordinate 28,044 of JADLZK010007079.1, read as the reverse complement.
GAGCATATGATGTAGCTGCCAAACATTGAGTACCGAGTACGCAAAATGCATCGATCTGCCAGAGCAGCCGATCACACAGAAAAGAGAAACGAAGAAGCAAATTAAGTGTTTATGAGATAGATCGATCAGCTCAGGCCTATATGTATACACAGCAGCATCTCGATCGTCTTCAGACGAGATTATTGCTGCTTAGCATAGACGCATAGTATGGTTTGCAGGGACTCAAGAAGCGATGATCGAGATTCGAGAAGAAAACTAGCTAGTTTAGCAGAGATCGATGACCATTACTTATAATCGCTTCAACAGGGGCAGAGGGGGTGTCCGTACAGATTGAAAGCCACTGGGACCTTCGCATCGCATGCAGTAGGATCTTTACTTCGTTCGTGAGACTTCCCGTGGGAGCGGGAGGACGAATGAAGCTGGACGGGGAAGAAGATGGAGGAGCCCTTGGTTGAGATGAGAAGCGAAACCCAGGGTGCGCGCGGCGAAAGTGGCGTCCCCCACCCACTTGCGGCGCGTCGCGACGTCTCGAGCTGTACCGCCCCCGCCAGCCGAGCCAACTTGCGCGGGCAGAGGCAGGCGCAGGCCCCCCCCTCTACCTGTCGTTGCTTCTTCCATTCCGCCACCCACCGGCCGTTTTCAAATCGCTCCTTGACCTCGCTTTTAATAATTTAATTTATTTATTTTGTAGTATAAAAATATAGGAGCAGGTTATTATGTTGTCATCTTTATTATACTAACTAGGAGAATTCTACGCGTTTCTTTGCTGCGGGTATGCAAGAGAATATCAAGATAAAAAAAAGATTTCATAGATGATTCAAAGATGCTAATAGGCAGGCGCACAAAATATGTAGCCCGGCAATCTCACAATTTTACTTCAAATCATCTGACACTAATAGAAAAACAAAGGAAAAAGAAACTATCAAGCCTGCCTTGTTCTTGAAAGTGCTACTCAGTGTAGCCAACGACATTGGCAAGAGGGGCATCTCTGCTAGCAGCATGGCTGTCAAAGATGACATGATAGAAAAATTGAAAAGTGAATTTATGCAACATACCAGGAAGGATTTCAAGAACAGGACTAAGCAAAGAGGTGGAAAGATACCTGAGCCTTCAAGAAACAGACCAGGAAGTAAAAAACGAATAATAGTCTCTTCTAAAATACCAATAATTTGTCATTTTCACCCTGCATTTTGAAACATTGAAAAGTTATTTACATCTAGCTCTAGAGCCTAGCAGGCAAGTATCTTCAGGAACATATTGCAGAGAACTCCAGCTCCATTTTCTATGTTTCACTCTTCTGTGCTTACAACAAAACATCGATTTGGAAGATCGTACCTTGAGGAGTGTACCAATGGTTATACAACTATGATTTCCTCAGCACTTCAATTGCATCAGATCTGTAAAGGGATGGAACATTAAAAAGTCATACCGACAAACTTGATGGAGGATGGGTTTGAAGGATAAGCCTCACATCTAGCATACCGGGCCTGAGTACAGTAGGAGGAAGAAAGCACTTTGTATTCAGATTTGTTACACCAAAGGAATAGCTATTAATTTGTTTGGTTTAGCTGCTCATCCATATCATCAACTGTACTGAAGAAGGTCATCCATGAGATGGGCTCCAGAAGAAATAGACGCAAGGCAAGAAGTATCAGCTAAATAGATAATTACCTTCCTTGTGTTAGCTGCATCTCTCATGTTCTTTTCTAGCTGGGCCTTCTCCTGCTGATCTCTAATCCTTTCTTTCTCTTCATGCAAGGCATAAAATAAATCAGATTCAACAATAAATACTACTCCCTCTGTACAATTTTTTGTACATTAACATATAGTTTTTTTTAACTTAAACAAACCCAGAAGTAGCTATATTTTGGGGGTGGAGGTAGTAGCTAACAAACCATAATTCCATACTTTAATGTACAACAAAATATTAGTCCTAGAAGAAGACATACATCAGAACTGATGTCGCCTCCTTCTTCATCGTTCTCTTCTGGGAACTGGCAAATCCAGCTGGTACACAACAATTTCAACAGTCACAGTTAACCAAAACATTGTCAAAAACAAATGAAAGCAAACTCATTATTTGCCAAAACCTAAATGTAAGCCATAAGAACGTACAAATTTTCAGGCCTCAGAATAACCTTTAGTTATAGAGATCAATCATTTATGTAAAAAGCATTTTTCTAGAAGAGAAGAGGTACCTCTGCATCAATCCCATGAAGAGTGACTCGATAGAAAACAGATACTGATTTCCCATCAGATGAATAAACAATGCTGCTGACCTCACCTGACCACTCTGTAATGGATTACAAAATGGTAGAATCAGAACAAAAGTAACTCCCTGACAGTGACAGTTCAACCTCTCTGAACTCATGACATCAAAAAGGAGGGAAAACAAATATCCTAATGATGATGAGAAGGTTACCTGGAGTGCGTATCTTAAGAATTTTGTTCACAATGTGCCTGCAAGAGGTATCAGAAGTGAGATCACAAGGATGTATATATATTGAAGGAATAAAAACGAAATGGGATCCATATATTGAAGAATCCAGCATTCTTTCCTCCAGATAAAATGTCCATGGTGTAAAAACCAAAGTAGTTATTAGTAAATGTAAACCATAAATAAACGTTTGACTCTCAGATTACAAAGGAGGGGCTGTTGTCAGTAAATAAAATGCCAATATTGTTCTAATAAATCACCTCCCCTCATATTGATGTCCAGGAACAATCAAGTAAACATCACACCTTGTCGGTGGTCTTCTTCTCGTTGTCGTTGTAGTTGCTGTTGGTGAGGAGGTGGCCGAAAGTCATCTCAGGCACTAAGACGCCCTCCTGGCTCCTCCTGGTGGACCTCGATGGGGATCCCGTCGCCATTGTTGTATACGGAGATGCAGCAGCCTTGGACATCGATCTCGACGCGGAACGCGTGCACCGTGGGATCCCGCTGCTTGTTGTCGGCGGCGTTGACGAGGATCTCGTTGAAGATCTTGTAGAGCCCCGGGATGTAGGTGACTGAACGGTTCACCATGGCATCGTCCTCGTAGACCCAGAGCGCCTGGGTGTGCTTCTCCATCGAGCCGATATAGGTGTCAGGGCGCAGCAGGATGTGCTCCAGCTGCGTCTTCTTCTGGTACATCTCCTAGATGGTCTTGACCCCGCCGGCGGCGGCGGCGTTGTGGCCGGAGCTGGAGTGGAGGGGGCCTATGGCGGCGACGCGCTGCACACGGAGGTCGTGTGCTTGTGCTCGTTTCAGGTCGGGTGCGAGTGGAGTTGGGGATCGGGGATCTGGGGATTGAAACTTGAGAGGAAATAGAGGGGGACTGCTACGGTCGGCGGCGGGTCGAGGAAGAACAGAAGGTTAGCTTCCTCGGGGGAAGCCGACGGTCGGGGAGGGCGGCATTGAACACCTGGTGGAGGTGGTGGACATGCAGAACATCTGGTAGAGGGGGGAATGCTACGGTTGGCGGCGCCATTGGCTTCCTTGTGGGGAAGCCGACGGTCAGGGGGAGGGCGACGGTCGTCGCGACATTGAAGTTGGCGGCGCCCATTGGCTTCCTCGTGGGGAAGCCGACGACTGCTCACGTCCCTGCGTTGAAATTTCAGTTACTCCTCACATCAGCCAATCAGAAGCATGAGAATTCCTAAATAGATCCTTAGTGGGAGATAGGCTTATTGGAGTTTTAGATTAAACTAGGGTATGTTGCAAACTGCGACCGATAACAAAAGGTCGCTAGCTACTCCCTGCAACTTGTGCGTACTGTACTGTGCGTTGCGATCGAGACCGGCGGCAACTTGCCGACGTCGGTAAAAGAGAGGGAGCACGGGACAGGCAGGCCAGGTCAGCACACGTACGTGACGTGAGTAAAATAACTGCGCAAGTGGGCGATCAACTTGCACGGTGTCACAGATCGCGTGATTACCATCACGCGGCTTGTTCCCTCCGCTCCTTTTTAATTTTATTTATTTTCTCGATCGGTGTCTTGGCAATTTGGGGTCGGGATGCATCTTTGATACTTCCGCGCACGGTTCCTTCCACTTGCTTCTGGAACGGTCTCGACGGGTTATGTCGATCATATCAGCCGGACTCGGACTGGACGGACCTCTTCTTCTTCATCCCGATCGACGCCGCCGCCGGGGTGGAAGCTTCTTCTCCCGTCCATTTGCTTCGTTTATTCGTTTCGGTTTGTCCAAGTTTTGACAACGATTTAGTTTAAACAAAACCAAGATGGTTTTTATTTGGTTATAGTAAAAACCGCGAGATAATTTTTATTTCATTATTAGTCAAAAATTATGTTGGACTTTTGTTTCAAACAAAAAAATATCTACCTGGACCTTCAGCCTAGCTTATGGACCGGGTTTATGGATGGTGATTGGCGTGCTTGGTTTTTGCATCGCCATTCGCCGGGTAAAACTTTGTGGTCATACGCAAATCCTAGATGTACAATTTTGATCGTCTGGAGCTAGTAAGATCGTTAGACTAACGATCGAGCTGCCTCCCAAGAGGCCAATACACGATCTAGGAAAGGTCTTTAATTTTCCACTGGTCTGCTGGTAGAAAGAGAAACGAAACGTCCGTGTACGCTCACGGGGGTAAAAGGCAGGCATACTGTACGATCCTATGTACCACCTGCCGTCACCTACAGCTCTCCGTACGCATAGTCGAACGGATGAACCGACGTAGAACGTGCAGCAGAGTCACAAGACGCACGCGCCAGGTAAGTAGAGATTCCAATCCTGCGTTCCCATTGCCCGATGGAGCTAGGTCGTCAACGACAAGGTACCACTAGTACTTCCTTCCTTCCTTCCTTCGTGCTCCATTCCAAATTATTAGTTATTCAAAAATTTTGTGGAGCTGAAGTCTCTCAAGTTTGAACAAAATTATAGAGTAAACTATAAATATTTATGATATCAAATAGATATATTATGAAAATATGATTAATGAATAATACAATGATACTTAGCTGACATCATAATTGTTATTATCTTGTCACATAGATTTGGTCAAACTTGAAAAGCTTTGACTCTTTATGATTTTTGGATGACTTACAATTTGGATGGAGGGTATACAATATGCATCTTAGTTATTGAAAAACAAGACAAAGAACATCGATAAAAAAATCTCGCTCGTTTCATCATATTCTACTCCCTCCCTCTTGTAAAGACTTCACCGAGAGTTTAAAAATTCTCCCATTTTGCCATAGAGTTTAAAAATTATCCCACGAAGACTATCCACGAGGAGTTCACCGCACGAGTAAAAAACTAAAGAAAAACTTATTGTCCACTCGTTTCTTGCTCTAGAAATAATGGGAGTGTATCGGCGACAATTGGCTGAAATTTTGTTTCAGCGTCAGTCACCCACATGAACCGCGATCCTGATCTAATGGCAAGCTCGCTTTCTTCTCCTCCTAGTAGCGTCCCGATCTAGCTCCCATGTTAGTCTCTTGCATGTCCGTCCTGCTCCATTACTCCTCCTCATTGGGGAAGATGAACAATTCGTTGGACGCACACTGCTAGGAAGATGAACAATGCATGTGGCTAGACGTGGGTGCAGTTAGGGCACAATGTAGTACCCGCACGGCGGTGCCCTCAATGAGAAATTCGGGTTGGAGAAGACTTGGAATGTGTCGCTGCTTTAGGTGTGGTGCAGGATCCTCTCCATGGCCTGTGAGGTTCTGACGAGGACGACAGACTTCTCAAGAACGATCTTGCCCGTGCCGAGTCGAGAGTGGGACGCAGCAGCGGCGACCACGCGCGCTGCGCTCTCCCAACATGCGATAAGATTGTGGACGCCCAAGAGCTTAGGGAGATCGGCTTCGTCGTCTACACCGTCAGCAAGACGCTAGAGGGTAACAGAGTCGAACAGGAAAGGAAGGGCCATGACGTAACACGCAGGGCAGGGGCAGTCGTCTCCATATGCAATTCACGTATGCGGACTAGGACTGACAGTGGGTCGAAGCTGCTGAAATACGTAGAGAACGACAAGTAACAAAGAAGCACAAAATTGTAATGATAAATTTCACAATACACGAAATGTGATGACATATTTCCAAACTCGAAGAATTGCAATGGCTCATATCAAAAGAACCCTACTGCGTAACAGACGGTGGCGAGCTATCTTAGAGACTCCATCCACATCAACCTGCTACAACTTGGAGACGGAGATAAGCAAAGGAAGGATGGCTTCGTTGGCGGGACACACAGCACTGCCAGCTGCAGCTTGACGGATCTTTAAAAAAAAAAACCCTGCAACTTGACGGACGCTCCGGCGGCTCCAGGGCAAAAGCACGGGCCGCCGTGTGCCACTTGCATTGGGCCTCGATTTCTCAAGTGGAAGTTCATACAGCGTCGGTCGACCCAAGCCAAGGGCTCTCGGCGGCCGCCGCATTTCCTCTTTGTTTCTTCGTTGGCCCGCCTGGTCCTCCTCCCCTGGCTGGTTGGTTGGCAGGCTCTTCCTAGTTCCTACGCAGTTCGATCGGCCACTCATTTTTGTCCCTCGGAGTCATACCCCTCGTGCTTCGTGTGACATGGGCAGTGAAAGTCTGTGGCAGCCGGAGGCGGTCGCGCGCGGCTGGATGCGCACCACACGAGCGGGGGAAGCAGCCGTACCCGTCGTCGTCGTCCCGTACGTCTTCTTCCAACGTGCAATGAATGAAGTAACGGAACCCATCAACAGTCTTCTGGTTACATATTCCAAATCCTGCGATCTAATTGGCCAGCCGATAAAGAAAGGCAGGGTCAGTCATCGCCGCCAACTAGGCCGGGCATGGCCATGGCCATATTCCAAACCCACTTGTTGGGTTTATCTACACAGTTTGGCGGCTAAATCTTGGAGCGATTTTGTCCATGAGAATTACTAGTATTGCTCAATTCAATATGCATATATTTTGGTGAAACCAGAAAGAATTGCATCTCCATTTGCACTGTGAGTTAGAAGCTAAAAAAAAAAATCTTCTCTCCACATCATTTTACAATCTCTTCTCTCATGTACTGTCGGCGCCATTAACTTTTATGATTTATATCTTGTATAACACTTTCTTTTTTGCGACCATATATATCTAGTGTAACACTATTATAAAGGATAAGAAACGATCGCTTTAATTATCTGAACACTGTGGAACAAGTGCTAAGCATATAGATCTAGTAAGCAGTTGCTCCTTTCTGATCGAGCCACACCTTTCGAATCGAAGTCAATAAAATGCCAAAGAGTTGTACGTAACGCATGTCAATGGCCGGCATTGGCAAACTATCCGTCCCCATTATATTCAAAATATGTACCGTACCAAATTGGCCTCTGGCCGGCAACTTCGAATCTTATACCAAAACATATAGAGTACAAACAAGTTATAAGCAGGGGAAACCGGAAAAGTGCTCCGAGAAGTTTAAATATGGCAAAGAAGATTAAAAGGCGTCACTGCATGTAGCTACAAAGACTACGCATGTTTACTACTATTTGTTTTGAAATTCATTTCGAGCCCAAAAGGTTGAGTGTGAGTATACGATTCTATGATCAATGGATGGCAAGATCTGTCATGGGATTATTATATCTCATTGTTATAACTTCCCACAACGTTTTCGATCGATTTAAGTAATGGGGATGATCGGCAACAAAGATGGACCATGGAGAAGTCTTATTTCATATTAGAGGTAAAAAAAACCCGTACTAGTACATGTTAAGCACAATTTGACCTAATCAGAAGAGCTAACCATTACCTACACTTAATTAACTCGCAATAATTTCAAAGTGCCAAATGTTAAATAAGCATCCTTACTTCCAAAATAATACAATCAATTCAATAATCACATTTCCTAATTAAACCTCTTCGCTAGCGACTACTCTTCGCGACTACAAATTGTCACAAGCTAGCCATGTAGAGAGAACCTCAGAATAACCAAAGGATTAAAGACTTTTTTACAATGCTTGGGTAGAATATCGACAATTGACAGTGATCGATCTGATGGCTAGAAAAGCGTAAGACCACAGGAGGGCGATGGGAGGCAATTAAGTGTCTATGGTCAGCCTCCTATGGTCTCCAAAATTAAGAGATTAATTAAGTGTCTATGGTCAGCCTCCTATGGTCTCCAAAATTAAGGGATTAGTAGTTAGGAGTCTAGGACTCCAAATAAATGGATGGTAATTTTTACAATGCTTGGGTAGAATATCGGCAGTTGACAAAGTGATCGATCGAGCGAGAAGACCACCACAGGGGGGCGATGGGAGGCAATTAAGTGTCTATGGTCAGCCTTCTATGGTCTCCAAAATTAAGGGATTAGTAGTTAGGAGTCTAGGACTCCAAATAAATGGATGGTAATTCTATTTTCGTAGTTTTTTTTAATCAAGGGTGAAACAGTAAATCCGTAAATACAAAAACGATTTTATTATTATCGTATAGTTAGGCTGAATAATACAAAATAGCATAGTTAGAATCTGCACGTCGCAGTAACACCACGCAGCTGCTGTACCCGCACCGAGCAGGCCACACGGCGACGGTAAATCCCTGGCTAGGCCACACCGAGCAGGCACACGGCCACTCGTGCTCGTCGCAGTACCCGCCTGTTCATGGCTGCCGGCGAATGCCTCTGCATGAATCGTGGAAGCTTATTTCCCCACGCAAAAAAACGTGGCGTGTCGATCATGAACCTCTTTCTCAAGATAAAAAGCACTTGGCAAAGGACAAGTGATAGGATAAGAACTTGCACGCTGCTTTGGAAAACGTTGCTTGCTTCAATTCCTAACCGTTTTTTTGGAGCAAATATAAATGAAAAGCTTCTGCCGAGGAAAAATTGAAGTGATAGCAGGTGCCTGTGACTCTGCATCAACAATTCAACATGCACGCACTGCACGGCAAAAGCAGCGCGCGCCGTCTGCAACTTGGGGCTGTTGCCATCTCTATTTTAGCCGCACCGTTTATTCCAAAGCGTACGTTGCTTCTTCATCTTCACTTATACCTTTTCCGCTTTCGCCGTCGTCTTTGTCGCGCCCACGAACCGCCGGCCGCCCGGCCTCTGAACCCAGCGATCCGTGCTGGCAAATGGCAATGGCAAATGGAGGGCGCAGTTGTTGGTGGCCGATGGGAGCGCAGCTGCACCTCTCTTCCTCTACGTTACAATACGTGTGACGGTGTGAGATTGCGGGAGCAGACATGCCTCTTGTGTTCGACGATGCTTTTAATGGTAAAACAAACTCTCTACTCATCTGATGAATTTGATGCTTCAGCAGATGAGTAATGGAACTGGAAGTACCCGCTTTTATTAAAAAAAAAAAACTTCAAGGGACGGCCGTCTATGACCCAACAAACAAGCCCACTAAGTACCTAAACTCGAGCCTTAGAAAGCCCAGGTAGGTACCTCAAATCCAGAGCGAGAGAAAGATCTCAGCCCACAAAGAACCAGAGCCCAGTAGCCCGTCTTGCCTGGACGTCAACCATTTTCTCGGCCTGCCTCGCGGAACTCGTCTCAGCAGCCAACACACCGCCGTCGTCCTCGCTCACCTCGTCCGTCCTCGTGAGCTCCGCCGGCCCTCCCTGCCTACTGGACGGACAGCCACAGCCATCTTCCCCCACCTGTACACAGTTAGTATAGTACAAAGCTTGGCACTCGCATGCTCTTCGCCCCCTCGCGCCTCCCGCTGCCTCGCCGCCTCCGCCTACCTCCGGGCTCCCCAATGGCCTCCACGCTCGCCATCCTCAGGCCCTCCGCGCCGGCCCCGCTCGCGGGGCGCCCGGCCCGGCTGCCGCGCCGGCGACCGCGAGGGTGGCGCTGTTGTCCAGATCTGGGTATGGGTCGGCCAGGGTGTCGCTCGGCTCCGAGGTTGCAGTGGGCGCCGACGCGCTCTTCGCCGACTATAAGCCCACCACCGCTTTCCTCTTCCCCGGCCAGGTACGGTGGGGGTGAGGCCCTCTTTTTTCAAGTTGCGGGCCGTTTGCACGCGCGTATGAGTAAATTCTGTGAATGGTCATCACTATGCGATGGTTTATGCAAGTAGAATGTCTTAACTTCGGAATTGAAGCCGGGCAATGAATGGTCACCTTTTTGCACGTTTCAGTAAACGTACATCAAAAATTTGGTCACACAAGTTTCTGTTGATTTATAGTTTGTTGCTTTGCTTTAGTGCTGCTGTAATTGCATAATTCTAAGTTATACTGTAAATAAATATCTCCACCGTTCTCCAAAAAAATAAATAGTACTACCTTTGATTCATGCCGACACCATCATGCCTATCTCCTATTCCCCTGTCCGTTTATTGCTGGATGCTATGATTTCAGGGAGCCCAAACCGTTGGAATGGGGGCAGAAGCCCAGAGTGTTCCAGCAGCTACCAAATTGTTCAACCAGGCAAATGAAATCCTTGGGTATCTCCAAACCTCTGATAGTATCTACGCATTTTCTTTCTTTGTCCTACGCTTGCAGTACTTATTTATAGTCAACAAACGCTCAATCGCTCACCTTCCAAGGAAAATGATTATAGTGCTTATGCTAACTCTTTCCTTTCTACTGGTTAATATAGATATGATTTGCTCGATATTTGCACCAATGGGCCAAAAGAAAAGCTTGACTCAACAGTGATCAGTCAGGTATGTGGATTTCAGAGTCCCATGTAATTTGCACAAGTGCTGCCATGCATAGTTAATTCATTTTATTTTCCATGCAACTTATTTGGTCCTGCTAAATCGTCCCACCAAATTAAGTTTCCTGATCTATATGTTGTAGTTTGTAGTTTATATGTTTGTCTTGGAAATTCCAGATTCTAAGAGCGTGTACAAGAGTTTCTAAAATGCACTCTGAATCTTGATTTTTTTGGCAAAATTCAAAACACCCTGTCTCCAACAACTCATCTCAATTCCCAATCGATGTGGAAATATACACGTGCATATATCCATCAGCCAATCCGGAGCTGGCAGGATATCGGGAGAAGGAGAAAGAACAGGTTTCCTAATGCAAATTTACAAGAGAGAAAGAAAGTATAAAAAGTGGCTGAAATAATCCTGGATTCCTGATGCAAAATTACCTTCTACCTTTAAGTGTGAGATTGGAAATGGTTGGAGAAAGGCAACAAAAATGCCCCCCTAGTTCTTTTTAGCAACTTGGAAAACTCGGTTCACCATTTTTAGGAATTATTGGAGATGCTCTATTCTGCCGTTCTTAAGCGGTGCCCCCTCTGGTTTGGTTACCAATACTTGCATTTTGAAGATTGCAATTGTGGGCAGGATCCCCAGAAATTATTTTGTTAGTTTTGTTTTAAATATGATACTCCCTCCGTTCCAAATTATAGTTCACTTTGGCTTTTCTACATACATTGATTTTTGCTATGCACCTAGTCATACACTATGTCTAGATACATAGTAAAATAAATGAATCTGTAAGAAAAGTTAACTAACTAAAACGGAGGAGTATATTGCATATTTGTATGTGTAAGGGCATGTACTATGCAAGATACTTAAACATATGCTTAAGAAGAGAGAATGTTGTCAAACCAGTGAGCATCTGTTTGCTTAGGTAGGTTTAACATCCTTGTTAACACACATTAAACATTGGTGCTAACTTAAGCATCTTATCCACCTTTGAAGCATCTGGTGTTATGGTTAGTGAAGAAAAAGGTTTTTTGTTAAACATCTAAGACTGCATAGGATTATTCCTCTGAATTACAGTATTTTTGCAGTCTTGTCAATTCTATGTTCTGCCTGCTGAATAAGTTCTTTTTGCAGCCGGGCTATATGTTTACCAGCCTTGCAGCCGTAGAGGTACTACGTGCACGCGATGGAGGCCAAGATGTGATTAACTCCGTAGATGTTACATGTGGTCTCAGTTTGGGAGAATATACCGCTCTTGCATTTGCCGGTGCTTTTAGGTGCTCCTTTTGTTCTATTCAGAAACACTCGTTTGTTATGTCAAACCATGTCCATCATGGCATGCACAAAGTGTACATGATAGGCTTACTTTTGCAGCTGTAACTTGGATTTGATCATTTGATAGTATATCAACTATGCACACTAACACATCCTATATCACCATGCAGCTTCGAGGATGGACTGAAGCTTGTCAAGCTAAGAGGAGAAGCTATGCAGGTTTGTCTACAGAAACGCTAATAGATAATTTGTTTGATTTTGTAGATTCAATTCTAATGTTCATTATCTATGGTGGATATAGTCTACAGTAATGCTAGTAGATTGTTTGTTTTTTTGATTTTGTAGATTGATATCTAATGTTCATTATCTGTGTAGGATGCTTCAGATGCTGCCAATAGTGGGATGGTTAGTGTGATTGGTCTGGATTCAGAAAAGGTGCAAGAATTATGTGATGCTGCCAATGAGGAAGTAGATGAGAATGAAAGAGTTCAGATAGCAAACTTTCTTTGCCCTGTAAGTGTTTTATCTGATGCTGTCGGTAACCTCCGATGTTGGCTCTTGATTGATATGACATGAAGTACATAAAAATACATTGCAGGGGAATTATGCAGTTTCTGGTGGTGTAAAAGGTATTGAAGTAGTTGAAGCCAAAGCAAAAAGTCCTTCAAGGCCAGAATGACGGTTAGTGTTCCAAAATTGTTTTGCATGAATCATATTTTCTTGAAATATCTATAGTTTTATATGGTTAAGCACTGTGATTCTGTCTCCCATTCTCGTTTTTGTTTCAATCATATACCAAAAAGAATTGACATGCTTAACCATTGTATTTCCAGGTTCGTCTAGCTGTTGCTGGTGCTTTCCATACTAGCTTCATGCAACCAGCTGTTTCAAGGTTGGAATCTGTGTTGGCTGCCACTGAGATTAGAACACCTAGAATCCCGGTCATCTCCAATGTTGATGCGCAGCCCCACTCAGATCCTGACACCATCAAGCAGATTTTAGCGAAGCAGGTGAGTTCTATACCAAACATGAGTTCATACTGCAGGTCTCTGACCTTGAAGTGATTTCTGACGGTTGCATGGCTCTGACCTACCTGCACAACAGGTAACCTCTCCAGTGCAATGGGAAACCACTGTTAAGACTCTTATGGGCAAGGGGCTTGAGAAAAGTTATGAACTCCGGACCAGGAAAGGTAAGTGATTGGTTTCCTGTTTGTGATTTTATCTATTGTTTAGTAATGTTTTGTTACGGCTAGATAGATTGCGAATAGGGTAGTCGTGGTGGATGGGAGGTGCGGCGATGAGGGGACGCCGTGCTCGGCCGAACGAAAACGAGATGACGATGAACAATAACTAGGGCCAGGAGCAAGAGAGATTAAACTCAATCTCTGGCTGATTTTCTCTCATTCACCCGAGTTCAGTACATGAAGGACTTCTCTAACAACTTTTAGCTATGTTTAAGGTAAACCAACCAATTGAAATAACAAAATAGAACTAATAAATCTCCTTATTCCTAGGATCGGCTGACCCCCTTGATGACCTCCTGTGCACGGCCTTGCACCGTGCATGCTCCTTGACTTGGCACGTTCTGGATCAGCCACTTACTTTGGCCTTGTTCTTGCGCTTATAGACGTTGTGGTACATAACATGTTTCTTTATACAGTGACGTTTCCAAGTTATAGTATATAAGCTTGAAGAATTCTTAATAACCAAACTCACTAGTAATGGTCTTGAATTATCCTTTTTTTTTTCTGGCATCCAGGTTATAGCAGGTATTCTCAAGAGAATCAACAAAGGCGCTAGCATTGAGAACATCGGGGCTTGAAGTTCAGGGATCAGAAGAACTCTTGATGGAACTAAGTTACACAACGGAGGATTTGCCTCCTCGTCAGGGGTGAATATGAACCTACAGACATTATTGTGGAACGAAGTTTCCACTCATAGAGTTAGCGATTTTTTGTTTTTTGTTTTTACCTTCATGGTTGAATTTTGATCTTGATGTAAAATTGACACTTAAACTCGTCTGGTCTAATGATTATATAAACAGTGTAGTTTTCACAATATTTGAATAACAAGCACATGCGTTTGGTGAAGTTGTGTCCAGATTCAATGTCGTTGCGTTCTCTTGATCCATCCCCGATTCTTCTTTTCTGTTCTTTCCCTGGGCATACCGCATTGGCGGTTAGCACGCTTAGAGCAATTCTAGCAGTGGTCTCAGAAACAGCCTCTAAATCAGGGCTCATATTCCATATTTTCTCTTTTCTCATTATCTATGTGCATTCTATCTATTCCATTCAACATAAATTCCTCCAATAATGTTACTACTCAAATATACAAATTTAAGTTTCAATTTTAAATTTAAAATAGACCACGTAGTTTGTCCCATCACATTGTTTAAGTTAACCTTGTTAAAGTTCAAATATGAAATATAGGAACGTTCCCTTCATTGCTATCACCACTGCAGCACTGCTATAGCCTCTCTACCTTCACCAATTGCACCACTTTGATCCACCGAAATTGTTGAATAACGCCATCGCTTAGCCCTCATTGCAACCATATATGCTTCCATATCCGGTCCTAGAGTGTTGATGTGAGAATATGAGCCTTGTTTGCTCCCACGTCACCCTCAATGTCCCTTGTTTTGACCTGCATCCAAGGCTCATGTAGCACCCTCCTGTGAGACCTTGAGCTCTTGTACATCTCGCTCTCCTCCCATCTCTGCGGGAAAGCTACATGGTTGCCCTAAGTCATTTTGTAATTTCAGTTACATAAGGTTGGTGACAATGTCACCATAAACCGTCTGCCGCGCTTCGACGCTATGCTGTTTGTAAAGTCAATTCAAAAATATCATTATGCTCTCCACAAACGAAAAATATTTTTTGTTACGCTGCATTATAATTTCCCAATAACTCGAGGTGTTTGCACTCCTCGTCACCCTCAAAATACCCCATTTGGATGCAAATCTGCATAAGTCCTTTAGCCAATATGTTCCTTATAGCCAATGATGGGATCAATAGTAATGTTTCTCACATGTCTCACGCAGTTGGATGTCTTCTTTCATACATTACTTTGGGTAACAAGAAGTTTCTTGTGGATCATCAAAAGGGGAGATCAATGTTGGTAACCTTTTGACATAATCAAGAAAAATCTCCAGTTACTTGCCATTCACAATTTTGATGATAACCATTCAAATAACAAAGTACTTAACAAGTTAACAGGACAAAGGTTTAATTTAAATGCTCAAAACTTAACATTGTTCACGTCCACTGCCAATTCCCAGTATTACCAAATTCTAGGCAACAACTTTGGCATCAAAACTATGATTTTTGAAGTACATAGGGAGCAAACTAGTTGAGACCCCAATAAAACATCAGATTCAACGAAATGAAATGGAGATGTCAGGGCATCATCTTTTATGCATTTTCGGTCATAGGGTACTCAAAAGACCCGTCTTTTTCACACACAGCCCTGGGTAGACAGCAGTGTAGGTCTCAACATATTCTGTGTTGTTCCTCTCCTTGGTCCAAGAGATCTGAATGCCAACACAAAGGTTCAGTACTGCAATTGTTGTAAATCTAAATAAGCCAATACAAATAAAATATTTTTGTACAACTGAATGAAGGGTATTTATAGCCTGTATAAAATGGCACATGAAGATAATAATCACGAACCAGGATGGAAGCATCTACCTTGATGATCTTAGCACCATCCAGGCGGTATCTGACACGCTTCCCCACAATCTCAGCTGGGTAGACAACATCCTCCAAGATGCCATCATGAACAGCAGTAAGAGTCCTCGGAGTCGCGGCTGAACAGCTCAGTGAACCCTTCTTGGGCGAGCTCACAATCCTCCTTGTGGCGACCACCACCACATCCTGTGCCAAGTAAAAAGTATTACAAGTGATTCTAATATTGTAGACCAAACAAGATTCTTTTAGCCAAGGTTCTATTCTTATGGTATGGTACAAGAATCACAATAATAACAAACAGTATACATTGTGCATTTGATGACAACAAAAAATATATCTACATCACACAAACACCAAGCAAGTGCAGAAGCTACTAGCAAGTATGTAATAATTCAAACATTGAAATGAGCGAGGGTGGACAATATTGATTGGTAAGTAGAAATGTAGGAAAAACATTTAATAAAACTACAAATTGGTGGGTCAGAAGCTTCTGCTCATTTCATCAAGTAATAATTCAAACATTGAAATGGGTCAAAGGGAACGACTACGCACATGAATACAGCAATACTGATAATCAGCGGTGACAACAACTTTGCTGATCATGACAGCAAAAGTTTTATGCAAGAATAATAGAATTGCAATAGGATGGTCACTTTGGTGCTAAATCTCGTAACACTATAATCAACATGAGGGCACATACATGAATGGAATCCCATATGACATCTAAATCCATTACCACGTCCAAGCTTATGCAGTAGCTACAATTATGTTATAAATAATACTATAAGCACAACAGTAGAAAAAACCAAAAACGAGAAATTCACCTTGCCGCTGAATTTCTTCTCCAGCTCCCTGACGAGCCTGACATGGATCTTCCTGAAGGCCTTGCGCAGGCGGTATGGGACGTGGATCACAACAGCCTTCCTGCTCCCGGCAGCATCCATCTGGCTGCAAAGACGCAGCAAGCATCGTCACCAAATGTCTACAACCAAAAACCACATGCTACTACATCTCAACAGGCGACAATAGGAAACGGTAATCTTACATAGCACCGTTGATGTACAGGTCCTGAGGTCGCTCTTGAGCTCCTGGTTGCCGTTCTCCAGGTCGAAGAAAGCCTGCAGGTACCAACAAAACCAGCCGAAGGCACATCACAGCCGCGACACATGGGCAAAAACAACACAGTAGTTCAGAAGAAACAAAAACGCAATAGCCTGGGAGAGCGATTGGCGCTGTGCTCACCTGGGCAACGGAGTCCTCGAACTCGGAGGGCTCAAGGCCCTTGTCCTTCTGGATCTTCTTTCCTGAGCGGTGTACATCTTGCCTTCCCTTCGCCGCCGCCGGACCCTGCACCAGGAGGAGATTCGGAAGAAAGCAGAGCGCGGATCAGCAACCAGCGCAGGAGGGAGATAACAATCAGAGAACGCGGCGCCAGATCGATGGTGGACTCTAGGGGCGGAGATGGGGATACCTGAGCGGGGAGGAGGGTGGGTGAGGAAGCGAAGTGGAGGCGCCGGCGCTGGGGTTTGCAGGAGGCGTGGGTGGCTGCTCAGGTAGGAAGCTCTTATACGCTCCGTTAAAACCCTAGCCCGGGGACTGGGCCGACCAGGCTGGGTGGAATGCCACAACGTGAGACGGGCCGAGTATTTGATTGAGAAGCCTAGTTTTGTGGCCCAGCCTGAGAGGTGCTGTTAAGCTTGTGCATCTTTGGCCCATATACATTCTGGCCCAACTGTACCACGGAAAGAGACCTTTCGTTTGACTGCCATGGCATATAATTTGACTGGAATGGCATCAGGCGGAGGTTTCGCTGATGTTAACGTCAGCCGACCAGGTCTTAGCGGGCCGGCCCAGCCCAAGCTCGCTTGCCGTTGCGCGCGCGCCGCTCTTCGAAATCACGCGCGTCATCTTACGCTTCGCTAGCGCTCGTCGATCGCTGCCGCGCCACCTACGCCATATGGCTTTAGGGCGCCGCCGCCAGCCAAGCCGCTTTAGAGTCGAAAGCACGCGCCCACGCCTCGTTGCTGCCTCCCTCCCCCTCCTTTCCTCCCGGCTCGCCATAGGCGCCCGTCGCCCGTGCTGGCGCACACCGTCGACCCGCTGGCGGCAGTGCTGGCTTCGGGCCGGCGGAGTCGCAAGCAGGCTGGGCGCTGGCCGTGAAAGCTCGCCGTGGAAAGCCCCATTCGGGCCGGGGAGGCGGGTAGGGCGGGCGGGAGCCGGAGGCAGGCCGAGTCGAGATGAAGGCCTGGAGCCGAGCCGAGAAGAAGGTCGAGTCGGTGAGCTCGCCGTAGCCGAGCTTTAGGGTTAGGGTTTCGAAGCGTGAAGAAAGGAGGGGAGGGGATCGGCTACCGCCGGGCTTCCTAGGCCGCCAAGGGCGGCGCGGGCGAAGCCATCGGAGGAGAAGACGGTAAGCTGGCCAGGCAGGCCGCCATCGGGCCGCCGCCTTCCACTTCCAAGGTGGGCGTGCAGGTAACACGCTCTCGAGGTTTCTGGATGTCAAGAGGCGACACGCATGTCCATCGTCAGCTGCCAATTTTTTCCATACGCGCAGCCGTGTGTCGAGCCGACGACGAAACCATTTGAAAGAGGAGAGCCGTCGCTTCGCCTCTTCGGCAGTGGGAGGGGGGGACACATCTTCCCGCCGCTTCTGGCTTTTTGATCGGGTCGCGTCCAACGCGCGACGCTGCGAGAACCAGGACACATCTCTTCTTCTTCTTCATCTCCGCGCAGCAAAGAAGTAAACCCAGAATCAGAAAAGAGATCGCACGCAGGAAGGAGCAAAGAGAGAGAGATCGCCGGCCGGGGCCGCTCTCGCCTGTTTGGGAGAGAAGACAGGGGAGAAACAAGAGATGGACGAGATCATGAACAAGGTGGGCGCTTACTGGCTCGGCGCAGAGGGCCAACAGGAGAGATCTCCCCGGCCGCGACGACCCGATGTCCGTGAGACAAAAACCATCCCATCCCTACTTTTCGTCGTTGAAGCTCATGTCTGGTTAAATTTCTGTTTCGTCCTAGCGTCGTTGAGCTTCCGCAAGTCCCACACACCTTCTGGTTAAATTTCGATACATGTTCCCGTTACCGCAGTCGCTGTCGACCAGCGTCGGGGACGGTGCGAAATGGCTGGTGAACAAGCTGAAAGGCAAGATGCAGAAGCGCTTGCGGAGGTGCCTCAAGGAGCACGGCCTCCCGTGGGCCTGTTCCCGCGGAGGCGCGACCAACTACGAGCTGGCGCCGGAGACGCGGCGCCTGACGGTGTACATCCCGTCCCCTGCGGTGCCGGGTACCGCGACGGCCTGGAGCTGCGGTTCGACGCCACGGTAGTCCGGCACGCCGGCGAGGGCCGCCTCACGGAGGTGGAGGGGATCAAGACCAAGGTGCTCGTCTGGCCAGGGTCACCGCCGTCAGCGTCGACGCCGCCAAGGTCCACTTCACCGCGGGGATCAAGAGGTCACGTAGCCGGGACGCCTACGAGGTCGTCAGGGGCGGCATCGCCGTCGACGAGTTCTGGCGGCAGCTTCGCGTAGTGGACGAGCTGCATCCTAGTAATTTCTTGCTGCACGATGAGATGGACGAGCACAGCATGCGCTTTATCTGCGCGCTGCGAATCTGCGATGGATTTTGCTTTGCTTGCAGGGCAAATTCTAGAGTCATTTAGCTGGCAGCTGAGAGATTTGCGTCAGTGTAATTGTGTGTTTTGTGACCTGGAAGGATTCAGGGAATATGTACTCTGTGTATATATGTCCTTTGCTTATGCCTCGTGTCTATCAGATTTTGAGTACAAAATGGCCCAATGGGGAAAGCTCAAGGCAGTTCAAACAGTCTGTCTGATTTTGTGTCACAGCAGTTTATCGAAAGAGGATTAGATGTGAAACAATGTCAAAAGAATACATGAGAAACACAACCACCGAGAGCTGCTGCTGCTCTGACGCTTATTGAACTGAAGGAGATGCTGACAGTTTTAGTTAAGAAAATTTCTGTAAGATAAAAATGCACCAGCCGGGAATCGAACCTGGTCTGTACCCGGCAGGGTACTATTCTACCACTGAGACCACTGGTGCTGTTGTGCTTTATGGGTAATTAGACCCTTTAAATCATGTCTCTAATATATCAAGCGTTTCAATACGAGTTCTGCAGGGCCAAAGCAGTTCATGCTAAGATCCAGTTATACAATTCGTTACTGTCCATTCCAGCCACAGAAATAAAACATTTAACATATTTCCAACCATGTTGAACGAAACCAAAGCCTTTGCATTATAAAACAAAATCTGGGGTCATACAACAATGCAGATAAGCAATTCTGATCAACACATGGAAAAAGAAGTTCTCTCTTCTATTATTTCCTCACCCCGAGGCTAGAAAAAAAATAGTACACAAATCTGAAAAAAAACAGGGTACAGACAGATCTTCGTTAGACAGATATTGATGTGCCACATCACAATTCCCCGTGATAAAGCTTTGTGCACAAACATCACAACAAATGCATCCTGGTTCCTGGAGCTGCGTCTTTGTGTCAGCTGAGCGAGTATGCTTCTGTATAGAAGCACAATGACTTCAGGAAAAATACATGGGGCTTACAGAAATGCCCAGACTATTTCCGCCTTTGCTCGTTGAACCTTCGAAAAATGACTTTGAGGCCTCATATGTAGACCAACATATTGCAAAGCTGCAGGTGCATGGAACAGCATTCTTGGCTTCCATCCCTCATGAGTCCGGAATAACCATCTCGCTTTATGATTGTCCTGAACACATCACCCATTGAGCTGCTTGAAAAGCTCACAGCCACCACACACCCTGATCACCAAAAACGAGTGTTACTATCTTGATAAAACTGAAAGCAGGTTGGATAGAATCAACTTCACAAAGATAAAAACTTATAGAAACCATCCACGGTAAAAAACAGAATTTACTCCTCCCATCCCAAAAAATAAGTAACTTTTTTAGAGTTTTAAGTTTTTCTTAAAAACAGTCCTAAAAAAAACATGGGACACTACCTCCTAAGGGCTCCTTTGGGCATCTCAAACCCCATGGGATCCCCACTAATTCCACGCGGCTGTTGCGGCCCAGTGATTTGCTGCCCCACCAAGTACCCTTCACCTTCACTCCCATCTCGCACTTATCTTGAGACCGCATCACAGCCTCCGCCCCATGTTGGCGAGCCGATTGCTCTGACAAATCTGCCACTTCTCATCTTGGCCACTTCCTGCAAACATGTGTCAGTTTCTATATGTCCATGGTCTTCAGGGCTGAGGTGAAGCATCAAGACCAAAACGATTTCCAAAAAGCAATTGCAAGGTCTGGGTGAAGCAATTTCTCTTCACTTATTCCCAAATGACAAGACAAAATACCCAAAGAAATTTTGTAATTTTGTTCTTCCCGGCTTTTGGTACCCAAAGAAATTTTGTAATTTTGTTCCATGTGGCTTTTGGTCCCTAGCATCCAGGGGGCAGAGCCCAGTGGAAGCAAAACGCTGGGCTCCGTCCCTTGGCCCAGACAATTTCATGGCCCAATGAGTTTCTCAGTCTTCACGACTTAAAATACCAGCAGCACAGCACCAGCCCAGAGTGAAGACTCAAGCACCATTTGATCCACCCACATACATGCACCAGCCCACTACATTGATTATGATAGCTACATATCACTTTGTCTTTTTGTAAACCAAAATTGCTCCTTACC
This sequence comes from Hyparrhenia diplandra, assembly GCA_015847255.1. Classification (NCBI taxonomy): domain Eukaryota; kingdom Viridiplantae; phylum Streptophyta; class Magnoliopsida; order Poales; family Poaceae; genus Hyparrhenia; species Hyparrhenia diplandra. The sequence continues at coordinate 6,844 of JADLZK010007079.1, read as the reverse complement.
ATTTGCCCACGCCCGCCGCTTTTAGCATCCAAAGTGAGCCCTAATGCGGAAGTTGAAACACGGCGTGCAAACGACAACTATCAAATCCAACAGATATCCTCTGGGAAAGGAAAGAAGATTAGGTTAAATCACGCCCTTGCCAGCATTTCTTAATCTGTCAGGAAATTATTTATCTTGCCAGCTGTGTCTTTCATATTGATTTTGCACCCAAACAAAAGAAAGTTTTGTAGTTCACTTTAATGGTGCATTTGGACTTAATAACTTCCAATAGAATAGGGAAACACTAGAATTGTGGTATGCAATTCAAAAAGTAAACGAAAGCAGTTAAAAACAATATTCAAGCAGTCACTGGTTTATGTTACAGGAAAACACCTTTCCAGGCTGTGTCCATGTTCCTTTCATGTATATCCATTTGTTTCTTTTTTCTTATATCATGTTTAAGTTAGTGGAATCAATGTAGATCATGCACGCTAGCTAAAGAGAAACACAAATAAGTCAAGGAAAGCATGCAATATTCAGCAAAAATATTATGTTTAACTTAAATATAACCACACAATCATAACATTTAAACTTCTTCAAACACAATAATATTAAATGATAGGACTGTGAAACAACATATTTTCATCAGACCAGGGCACAAACAAACAAAGGAGTAGACTAGACAGAGAACACACATGGTGGAAAGCGGCAATCTAAATTCTAATTTGATGTCATGTTAAGTATAAACTCAATATGTGATAGACAGGTTAGTAAAACATATTTGAAGGGCTTGAACTACAAAGTTGCTGATGTGTGTGGTTAATGATTTCCTAGGAATTTCCACTTTGATTTTCAGCACAAATTTTTGTGTTACCTATTGGCATGTGCTATATCATCTATAAAGCGTCAAACAATTATACCTATTGCTTTTGGCATTGATTTCTTCATTCTTATATCCAAAATTGACACAACATGAATCTAGTTCTTAAACGGACATGTGGGCTCAGATCACATTTGGAACACTGGCATTTCCCCTCTGAATACTATGTTTTCCTCGTGAAACTGAACTGATTTCTGTGAAATTCCTGCATTCAAACAGGCCCTCATACTTACATCTCACTGTTCAGTGGTGGCAAAACTAAAAGGTTTTACTATGTCACTAGGCTTCCACAGTAGTGGCACCGGCATCCTTAGAGCAGTGATCACCACTCTGGGCAGGTCAAAAAGGAACACAAAAGGCTACAAACTTCAATGCACAATTGTTTCCAATAATCTTGAGATGAATAGGATAACTAGATCCTATAAGAGATCCCTCCTTTTGTGGGCAAGCCATCAGAAATCACTCAAATCAGCTCTTAATATTGTTGCAGAGCATAAAACATCAGAGCGAGCTTTGGTCAGATTGCAAAACAAGTACACCAGATCTTCACCCGGCACCGTAGCCGCGTCTTGACAACATCGAGAGGCGTGGTGACTGCGCGGCAAGCCCCCTGCTGCGGCCCCAGCAGTGGCGTGTACGGCGAGGATTCCCTCCGGCGGCCATGTCCCCGAGCACCTCGCTTGGCTGCCTCGTAGGTGGCAAAGTGGACGGCGGTGTAGGGTGCGTTCATGACCACGGTTGTCCGGTAGGAAACGAAGAAGGCGCCAGGCCCCCGTCGCGCAGCACGGTGCGGGATGCAGTGCCCTACGCCCGTGTAGGGGCTGCTGGTGAGCTGCAGCCGCTGCTTGACGGTGTCCATAGGCGGAAAACCGCGTCGCTGGCGACGGTGGCGATGACCCCGGAGGCGGCGTGCGCGGGCGGGGTTGTTGGGGCCGAGGCGGTCGGTGAGGGCCGACTTGGCGAACTCGTAGACGGAGAAGTAGACGGCGTGGGCGGCCCGCACCGAGCGCCATGGCGGGGGAGTCCTCGGTAGAGAGAGCGCGCCGCCCTCGGGCCACGGCGGCCAGGCAGGGGCCGCCCCTCAGAGACAAGCGGTCGGCAGGGCGGCATGCTGGCTCGCATGTGGGTCTTGATGGTCGACGGGGAACATCGCCGTCGACGACGCCGGCGACGGAGCCGGCGAGCATGTACTGCCAGAAGCGGAGGTCATCGGGGTGGCGTCGGGGACGGCGGTGCTCAGCACCGATTGGGAGGGTGGCCCTGCGGGTCGTCGGCTCCTCAGCTGCGGCGGGCAGGAGGCGGTCGGGGTGCGGAACCGCAGCCATGGAAGGCGGCTGCGGCGTCAGGGCTAGGTTTTGAGCGGCGAGCTGGGAGCGAGACGAGGGGGAGTTAATGGAGCGCGCGAGGAGGAGAAGGAAATAAAGAGGAGAGCAGATTTTGAGGGGAAGGAGGGTGCCGCCATTCAGGAGGAAGGGGGCGGGAGGAAGAGGAGGTGGTGGTCAAACGGATCTCGCCGCATCGGTCGGTTCCGGCCTCCTTTCGCTGTTTCTTCCCGGAGTTTTTCTTGTTTCGGGCGATCTGGGTATTTCGGACTCTGAACAGCGACGTCCCGGCCATCGGATTGGTATTTCTATACGTATTTCTTCACTGATTTGCTGTGTGTAAGCCGAATTGGGACAATAAATTATTCGAAATTTTTACAAATTATTATCTGGTTTATAAGCAGGACGAAGCTGGTTTTGTTTCTGTTGCAGAGATCAAGTCGTGATCTAGTTCTGTTCTGAAGGCGACTAATTTATCGATTCCAAAAAAAAAAAGGCGACCAATTTATCTGTGTTATTGGACTCTTTGACCTGGTTAGCCAAGTTTTTGGCTTTGGAAAGATGAGCCAATTTGTGAGTGCCATTCATACGTGTGATGATATCGTCGGTTGTGCGCTTGGAAGAAGGGGCGAGGAGAAAGGCAAGTCCAACACGAGGGATCACAGGTCAACAACACCAAATTTTCAGGGATCCACATACCATCAACTTTTGCTCAAAAAAAAAAAAAAAAAAAAAAAACATACCATCAACTTCATGATCTGTCAGATATATAAATATAGTACAAGTTAAGACACTATCAACTTGCTAATGATGCATCCTGGATTGTTGATATGTGAGACTCATTGGATGTTCCTCCAGGAACGAGGAGAAAAAAAATGCTACTCCAACATGAGTCGGTGGCTGTGAAAGGCTGGTAGTTGGTACTCCAAAAGCGGGCAGAATATTCAACCTGGCAAGGAGTAAAGCCGTAAAGAGCTTATAATATGGGCACCATTATCTACAACGGTTCAGAGATGCCACGCATTACAAACACTGAAGCAGTCTGATTTTTCAAAATGGGTTCTCCCCCGTCTCCAACTTCTTTAGCCTTGCTAGCCTTCTCCATTCGCTGCAGCAGTAGTAGTAGAATATAAAAGGAAAACACAAGATGACAAGTCATTATAATCTACAGCTTCGTGATAGAAATAACCAAACATAATCGGGGGATCAGTTTTGTTTCTTTCCCTCCCCTTGCTGTGGAATCTGCAACATGGCATCGTATTATGCCACGACGCCCGCGACAGACTCTAGCAGCATATGATGACTGCAATTGTAACTCCACGTCAACACTCGTCAAACTCAATTGCATGATGCAAGGTCACAATGTAATTCACAATTGACCTTCCAAGAGCAAAACAAGTGACCATCATAAAAGTTACAATCATTAACAAAAATAATATGTTAATTTCGTTAAGTTGCCATTTCCACTACACCATCATATTAGAATGGTTCCACTCCAGCATCCAAAGCAGTAAACAGCAAAATTGCGCAACAGAAACTCTATTTCAGTGAAGTGAAGAGCTGTCTTCTAAATTCTAATGTGAGATTCACATTCTGAAAATGACTGATGCACCAAGATCGTACAAAGAGGATTGCAGAAATAAGCATTATTTATCTCTGCAAGAAAATGAGCTCCACGTTTTGAAAGATTCCTTCTTGCCATATTTCACGAAAACAGTTACATTACTTTCTGAGCTAAAAATGGCAAGAAATGAAGCAAACTACCAGCATCCCCAATGATAATTTGTTCCTCTTACTCACAATAAAGTCACATCACATTACTTTCATTACCGTTTTCACAAGAGAGTGATTCATCTGCCTTTCCATGAACAGATTTCTAGCCTTCCAATGCCAAAAGAACAGAAGATCAGCCATTGAGTGTCTCACATATATTCTCTTGCCCACACCCGAACACAAGCATCAAGTTCATTTGACAGAGAGATTCTATGATTCAGATTGCAAGATCATCTTTTTGTGCAAAAGAGAGTTCCCAAACGGCAAGCTATGATAAATTCATAACAAAAACATGCCAATAAGTCTGTTCCATGGTTCAAAATCCAACGAATCATTTGCATAATAACATGTGCATCTAGATAAACATGGTATCAACCCTCTGAACAGTGTGTAGGTTTGTGCTGCAGCATTTGGGGGAAAATAGCTGAAAGGGGATGAACGTGAGGATTTCAGAAATGTACATTATCCTCAGGGCACATTTGATGTTGATGGTGGTACATGTTCAAAACTAAAAAATTTCACCACAACTCTTGTTGCATAGCATTCAGATACTCCATCCCTTTCACAATATAAGTCCCACTTGCATACCCTAGGAAGCAAAATAATGATTGATAGTGTAATATATTACATAATTGTATCATACTTGTAACTATTTTTAGATAGATCAGTGGATTATGGAAAGCATGATTAAAGCATGACTATATTTATTATTATGCCTGGTGGACTAATATTTTAAATGGAGGGATTAGTTTATATGGAAATGCAGTTCTGAAAAGGACACAAGATAAATAGCTTCACCACATTTGATTGACTATTACTTGTATGGTGAAATAATATTTATGTACAGGAACCATACTCTACAGACTTCAGACTGCACACACACTACGTAAGTTTGAGAGAAAACGATTTCAAACTTCAAAACAATAAATTGTGATCATAGCATCTGTATAATAATAGTGCACTGGTGGTCATTAAACAACATTTTCCATTTGGTGCAAATAATTGTTGACCAGCAACTAATTCTGTCACCCCCAAAAAAAGTAAGAGAAAGAAAGAAACCTAATTACAGGTGATATATGAACCTGTGATTAGTAGCTTCAATCACTTGCCCACTTTTTGCTTTCAGTGAAAGTTCAACTAGATACTGCCCAAAACTAACACTAGGGATAAGATACATGACTCATTGACAGTACCTGTGTGTTGGCAAGAGCAAAAAGATTCATCCTGATGTCCAGTCCATACATGTGCTTAACTGTATGGCTGGCAATAAAGCTTGAGTGTCCTTCTTCTCAATGGTATACAGGGGCATTAGATGCGTAGACCGTTTCTGTTATAACACATGTCTTCTTGTTGCAGGAACAAAAAGACAGTCTGGACAGATGGATGAACAATTAACATTACATTCGATGAATGACGGAACTCTAGAAATTTTTTACAGACACCTGTAAACTTTTGGAAATTTTTTACAGACACCTGTAAACTGCAAAACTATATTTTCATTTCAAAAGGAAAATAAAACAGCATGTTTCTTATTGTGATTGGCCAGTGGCCAACTGCAGGTAACTACATACTCTGCAGTATTGACTACCTTGGTATATTACTGCTAGAGTTGAAACTTGTTTACATGTATAAGTTACTACTCCCTTGCAATGAAACCACTTGCATACAACAGCTTGCTAGTAGAGAATAAGCACCATTTAAAAGAAAATATACAATCTTAAAGTTACCCTTTTAATTTGTTGGGTCAAACCAATCCAAAATTCCAGGTTTGGAATGGCCTACAATATAAGAAGTGAGTAAGACAACAATTGTCTTCAAAAGCATGATGAATTGTAATGGATGGAGCAGGTTCCTAAGTTAATTGCTTGTAGAAATATCAGCGCATATATCACAATTTCAAGGGAATGTTCAATGTTTAAAAGGGCACACTATGATTCACTTGTAGTTTTTATTTAAAAAAAAATGCTGATTTTGATTTATTGGTGAATTTTTCGTTCTTTCTTTTTAATTTAATTATATGCAATTTCTTTTTAGCAATCCACGAAATCTAAGTAGAATGGTCAAAACAGTTATTTCATAGCCGGGTGGACCTTGTTGTCCACAACAATAAATATTTTCACTGCAGCTACATATACTCAAAAACACGAAGCTGGAATGAAATCCATTATGAGATTAAACTTGTGGTCTCACAGACTGATTTTGGTAAAACTTGTACAATTCAACATTTTGAAGGAGCAAAGTTGTCTCTAAACATTGGGCCCCACTACACACCAAATTTATTTTTAAAATACTGCCTTGAGGAGTTGGTCCAACGGTCCAACCCAACCTTTTGGGCAAAGATTATTAGTATAAGTTTCTTTAGCTCATTCCCAATGCTGGGAACATTAATAAAAGTTATCAGTTAAAGTGATTTGGGCAATGAGAATTTACATGTAATCCCTAGCGATTAAAGCTATGGACCGGAGCTTATCAATGAGAAACCATAAGAGTTACAACTAGCCTACCAAGCTTAATAACATCATACTCCATATAATTTGACATAAAACTAATGAGAGGCGGGAGGGACTCTTGAAAGACAAGCTTACCTCTACAGAATGAATGCCAAGGAAATAATCTGTAAACTGCTCCAATCAAAATGTACCCTCCAAGAAGGCACAGAATTCGAAAAAACTAGGTATTAGTCAAACTGAGAACTACTAAACGATTGCTTTAAAAAAAAGAACTACTAAAACGAACAAAGTGTGAAACTCTATGATGGGTACTCACAAAAAGACTATAGTTTTGTATTAATAAAGAAAATAGGCACCAAAGTTCAAGGTAAAATAGACTTGAACCAGGGAGGTTATGGTGTATACCCACACCCTCTAGTAGCTGAGCTAGACTAAGTTTC
>JADLZK010007078.1:0-59892 GCA_015847255.1 Hyparrhenia diplandra | reverse complement strand
ATGTCTTGTATAAAAGCTTGATTTTTGCAAATTAATTTGGAACCTTAACTAGCAGTTTTCCGAAATTTTTGACAATCTAAGGATATATAGGTCGGTTTGTGTACGTGCGCTCATCATGATTCATGACCTATCAAAAATCTCTCGGTCGGGTGGGAAAGACCGCCCCACGCAAGATACTTCTCTTAAGAACCTTGGTTTTTCTCGACCAGAAAATCCCCGAACTCCGCCTCGCGCCCGACACTGAGTCTTAGCCCGTGAAACCACGCATCCTCAATCCTTCGAAGAGGGCCCTGAACCGGTATTCACCAGTAACCCCTGAGCCGAGCTACAATCGGGCCGCTTCCTGGCTCGACATCCCTACCGGAACCCTAGGGTGGGGCTCTTAACTAGTGGCTGTGCGCACCCGGACTGATCGACGAGGGGGATAGCCACGGGAGCAAATTCGCTCCGCAAGGGCGAGCTCGTGGATTTGTGATCGCTGCTCGAGCATCCCTACACATGATGAGACACCCTTTGGCTCATGACCTATAAGCATGCACACATTGACGTCAATAAGCTCCCTTTTATTTCGTCAAAAAGTTCCTTTATTTGCAATGTTGGTCTACCACCAAACAACTCCGTTCTCTTTTTACACCATTTTGGAGTAAAAGAGCATCACTAACAAAAGCTGTAGCTAGAACATATGCGTCACTGCATTATATTATTAATTTCTAGCAACATATATCACAAAAAAATGTATCATCATCGCTTGCAAAAAGTCAATTTAAACATGTTGTTGCGCCTTTCGCTTTCCTTTTTTTAATTTGGAAATTGTACAACTTGCCGCCGGCGCACACCGTATCTTTTTGTACATGATTGCCGATCATTGCAACAGATATTCCCGTTCAGTGCACTCCTTTTTGTTTTTATATAGTGTCGTCTGTGGAACCTGTATGCCAGTACAACACCAACCGACAGTCCAACAAACCTTCCATATGCTAGTAACATTGTTTTTCACGGCACAATAATTCAGTTTATCTTTTTCGATCTCTCTGTTTTTATATACGTAGTACTAAAAAAACTCATATATATACAAAGTGATGAAAAAAATCATGGACTAACTAGAGCTCTGAATCTTTACAAACTTCTCATCATGCTCGATCAGGAGAGGAGTCGTCAGTAATCTCGGTGAGAACGTCTACCGGCGAGGAGTTCCATGGCACCAAATGCATAGTGACAGTGGGCGCTTGGACGAGCAAGCTGATCAGGTCGGTGACCGGCCTGGAACTGCCGGTGCAGCCGGTGCACACGCTCATCTCGCTACCGGAAGGTGAAGCCGGGGCACGAGGAGCTGACCCCGGAGGCCGGGTTCCCCACGTTCGCCAGCGCTACGGCGACCTACATCTACGGCAACTCGTCGATGGAGTTCCGGGCCGGGATCAAGGTCGCCATGCACGGCGGGCCGCCCTGCGACCCGGACGGCAGGGACTGACCACGGGCGCCGACGGCGGCCTGGTGGAGCCCGTGGCGGTGGATCGACGCCGTCATGCCGGGCCACGTCGACACCGCCGGCGGGCCCGTCATCCGGCAGTGCTGCATGTACCTGTCACCCTCGACGACGACTACGTGGTCGACTTCCCGGCGGGGACTTCGGCAAGGATGTCGTCGTCGGCGCCGGGTTCTCTGGCCATGGCTTCAAGAATGGCCCGGTGGAGGATCCTGGCCGAGATGGCTGCTGGACGGCGAGTGTTGTGACGGCGGCTGAGGCCGGAGTACCTCTCCGCCCCTTAAGGATCGGCCGGTTTGCGGAAAATCCCAAAGGAAATCTGCTGTAGAATTCATTCAAGGCTAGCTGATGGCCATGGACGGGGCTCCGGTTCATGTTTTTATGTAAAAAAAGGTGTGTTCTGGCAACTCGTTTGTTTAGTGTCTTTTTGGGCTTTGGATTGATTTTCGAACATTGAAGTGCGCGCGTTCCTCAGTTTGCATTAGTCTTGCAGCACAAACGTTTCAGCATGCATATAAAGTGTTCTGGCGGACTCCAGTAAATAAATCCGGTTCTGATCAGTTGTATTATACCGAAACGGATAGCAAATCCTAAGTTGGTTATTGTGCGATTCTCTTCTTTTTGTCGTTCACTTTGGTTCATATCGTCTTTATTAGGGCAATCACTTGGCGTAGCGACCTACCTTTAGTTATCTATTCATGGAACCCACTTCTGGATTCAGTAAAACTATTCATGGAATCCATCACGAAAGAGACCTGCTGCCCTCAGCCATTTTTGCCCGATACAGATGGCCGGTACAGTGCAAGGACAGTGAAGAAATGTGCTCGAATTCAGGTACATCCAAAAACACACGTCTTTTCTGATTGGTGACCAATGGAAAAACAGAACAGTTGATGAGTCAATTGTGTTGATCAATGACTTGGTGAAGGGATGGGTCAGTCATTGTTCTACTATTCTCGGTTCATGATGGAATGTCTGCTGATGGAATGTCTGGTTGATCCTTGGCCATAAGCGGGTCCTCAGGCCAGACCCGATGACCGCAGGCTCTGCTTGTCCGATTAGGTGGCATCTCCATCACGATTACAGGGATGGATGGCACAGCAGGTTTGGAATCTCCTGTTGATTGCCTGATTGCGGTTGCTTGTCGTTTTTCGTTCGGCACTAAAAAGGTTGTCGTCGCATGTTGTATACCCTGTATTATAGTCGGGCACACATTAGCCTTGACAAAGCACCTCCATGTACACTGAATATATGCATTTAATTAAAATATAACTTTTTTTAAGAAGCTGGAGGGGTCGAGGCCCCTACAAGAATTTATTATTAAACAAAAAAATCAGAGTTTAGAGTTACAAAGAAAGCTCCAAAAACTGAAAGGGCAAACTAGATCACTTCTAATGACTGCACCCATTGATTAAAAAGAGCCAAAAAGTTGGGTTTTTACTATGAGAGCAACAAGCTCCAGTTCAATGATGAATCTTCTTCTGCATACTTGGATGGATAACTGATTAGCATCAAAAGATAAGAGCGTTTCTTGCAGTTCAGATAGTCCAACACATGATGATGAGTGTCTCCATAAAAAAATTACGACTGCAGCTGTGCTCTCAAGGCATCAAGGTTGCTAAGAACTCCTGCACTTTTTGGTCATTAAATTGATGATCCCCCAACACTGATGGGCATAGGCACAGCGAAAAGAAAAGGTGCTCAACAATCACTTCTATATTTTTTTGACTGCACAATACATAATTGAAGCTTGGAAGGGGCCATATTTTTTTCCTCTTGAGAATATTCCTTGTGCTCAACCTGTCTTTAACAAGAAGCCAAGCAAAAGACTTTGTGCTTGGGTTGACAGTAGCATTTCTAAAGCTATAGGGGGTATGGGTGTGCCCTATCATTTGTTCTGTAAGCTCTTGATGTGGAGAACTTGGCAATGCCCCCAAAAATAAGTCGAGACATCATTATCATTATTTAACTCTGTATCTTGCATTATCTGAATCAGAATTTGCATTTGATTGTAGGCTTCAGAGGAAGAGGCAAATGGAAGACATCTGAGATTTCATTTTGCATCAAAGGTTCTAAAGCGCTGTTTTTGCAAATGAGTAACACTCTAGGGGAATTCTTGCAGCAAAGTATGATTAGTCCACTAATCATTCCATAACATATAGGTGTGACCACTTCTGACTTGGACTGTGGAAATTTTTTTACTGAAGTTTGGCAAAGAGCTTCATGATATCCCTCCACCAGAAAAGAACCCTTTTTTTGTGGAATTTGGGAGTCTGCCATTACTATAGTGCTTCTCCCATACCATATTAACCCATGGTATGTCCTTTTTATTGAAGAATTTATCTAAATCCTTCATTAGCAAGGCCTTGTTCTGAGTTTCAATGTGAATTATTCCAAGACCACCTTCCTCCTTTGGAGCATAGACTATTTTTCAAGCAGCTTTTGGACTGATAATTGGCATTGGCATTGGCGGAGACAATGCTTTCTGAGACTGTCAATTTGTTTTAATGATTGTCTTTGTGATTTCAAGGGGTACACATATAATAAGTTGACATTGCAGAGAGTACAACATTTGTAATTTGGAGTCATTCTGCTTGGTTCAGCATAGAGCTAATTCCCCCAAGTCTTCTTTCATATTTGTTTTATTTAAGTGGGAGAAAGTCTTGAACTTTAGGTTTTGAGTGATGCCAAGAGCAAGAGGGAGGCCTAAATCTTAGTTTAAATTACAACGAAACTGAGCTTATGCTGAATATATCTCCATCACGATTATTACGAGAATGACTCTCTAAATAGTGATTTAGAGGTGAGATTTGAAAAAAAGCTCTTGGAGATGCTCTGGGCCTATGTTGACTCACCACCAAGGCCAAAGTCCCAGTCAAGTCAACTGTGCTACTCTGAGCACGTGGTGCCTGAATTTCGGCTCTGAAAATTACAGTAGCGCCATTGCCATCCATCTCCCCGAGACCTTGACCAATGACTCGGCAGGTTACTCCAGGTCGTGAAAGGGAGATGCACTGTTATTCGTCAGGCATTTTGTGGATCGTGAAAAAGATATCCTCCAGCCTCTAGATATGGATCAAATGATAAGGTATACGACCCGGCTCAGGGAGACGTCCAAGACTCCAAGTCTCCAAGCTTTGCTGTCGTCTCTGCGATATTATCCTGCAAACTACTTGTAAAGCAAGCCTCAGTGATCAAGCTAATTCTTTCCATTGATCATGAGTAAGAGAGAGTGTGGGCGGATATATATATAGAGCCGCCAAAAAAGAATAACTTATAAAAAGATAAGCGGATAAAAAGTGTCCCACCAAGACGTGACGTTTGGAAATACTCACTCAGATTCAGCAATCTTTTGCGATTCTTTTGACTCATATAAAAGCGTGTTTTAGTGCTACGTCTTATTTCAAATTTTTATGTAAAATTATAAAAACAAACAAAAACGTCATTACAATATCTTTTAGTGATGTAATAAAGTCATAACAAAAAGTGGTAATATTTATTAAAAAAGTTGAATAAGACAAGAGGTCAAACACAGTTTATATGAATCAAAAGAATGCATATGTGATAACGAAGATATACAGTCTTAGAGCTATGTTGAGTTCCAGCGTGTGTTCCTCAGCAACATTGTGGCGTGCTACCCGTGTCCGACACATGGATGAGCTGACATCCAGGTCGGTCTCTTTTTGTGCTACATACCAAAGACAAGACCGCGCTGAGCTGCTTAGCAGGTACGCAAGTGACAATGCTGCGATGATGTACTAAAAATGAAGAGCAAAGGGAAGAGAAAAAGCTGCACATGCAGCAGTTTTGACAACAAATGAACTGAAACGGCATATCGCAAGTTCAACACAACAGATACGATTATGAGTTTTCATGAAATAGTCATCTATAGCTGAATACAGTGTAACTGAATACTGAACATAGGTGAGCTGGTAGTTTTTGGTAAGCATGGAGAGCAGATGCACCCATTCTTTTTGTAAACACGAAAAGAAGATGTACTTCAATTTTTCCAAGACCCGATTGAGATAAGAAAAGTCTCACAATGCCACGTTCAATAGATCATCACAATGAACGTAACAAACTTTTGATACATGATTCATGGAAGAGCTTGCATTGAGATCAATCTAAAGACTGTTGGAGATAGGATCATTCTGAAGACTGTTTGGGAGGTAGGGATCCCCAGCTAGCAGGCACGGTGTTCATCTGCATTAACAATCTCAAGGACCCCTGAGGTTCCCCTCCGGGTTGTCCACAAACCTGTCAATGCTGAAATGCCCGAGCTCCAAACCAGCCGCCGCCGCCGTGCCCGCCTCCCCGTCTAAAGCCATCTCGGCCAAGATCCTTCCAACGGCCGGTGCCATCTTTGAATCCGTGGCCGGAGAACCCCGCGCCCACGACAACGTCCTTTCCGAAACAACCGCCCAGGAAGTCCATGACGAAGTCCTCGTCGGGGGTCATGGAGTACATACACGGCACTGGCTTGAGCGGCCGCTCCATGGTGTCGATGTGGTCAGGCATGAAGTCTCGGATCCACGCGCCACGGGCTCCACCAGGGCGGCCTCGTCATCATTGTCCGTGGCCATGCCACCACGGCTGTCCGGATCGCACGGTGACCCGCCGTGCATGGCGATCTTGATCAGGCCAGGGAACTCCATCGACGGGGTGCCGTAAATGATGGGGTCGCCGTAGCTCGCGAACGTTGGGAAGCCGGCCTCCGTCAGCTCTCGCTCCCGGCCGGGCTTCGCCTTCCAGTAGCACAGGAGGGTGTGCCACGGTTGCACGGGCAGATCCATGCCGGTGACCCCCTGACCAGCTTGCTCGTCCAGGCGCCGACCGTTATGATACACTTTGCTCCGTGGAATTCCTCACCACTCGCCGTCTTCACCAAGATTGATCCTTCTGCAAGATAAAAAACAAATGTAAAAATTTTTCAGAGCTATATAATTGGCTGGTGGAGTATATACTTTTACAATTAAAATCGAGTGACACAGAATCTTTTAAACGGCATTGCGAGAAAAACAAGAGCAAGTAGCACATACTTGCAATTTGCACAGCCCCTCAGCCTTTGAAAATCGATATTTTTCCATCAGATTTAAAAAGATATACATATTTGATTGGTACTAGATGTTTGATAATTCCACAATCCAGCCAACACAAGAAGCTCATTGCCAGGAAGTAGGAACTACTCTACCCCTGGTGCGGTTTGAAATTCGGGGAAAAATGTGACATTGAAATAAGTTAGTATTCCTCAATTTTCAAATTATAGTTCGTTTGACTTCACCTCAAACCACTCGATTTATTCCAAAAAAATTTATACAAATATAGTCAATTTAAGTCATTCTCAAAGAGCTTTTTATTAGTAAAAGTATGCTACAATAAAAGAAGTGATATTTTTACACAAAAATTTGAATAAGCGATGTCAAACTTATAGTAGTCAAACAAACTATAATTTAAAACGGATTAGTAATACTTTTTAGATCCCTTACAACTAAATACTTTGTCCCGTTATATGTGTGGTTTTTAGCTTTTTACCAACTATAACAAAGATTCTCTAAACCTGGACACGGGCGTGTCCAGATGCATGCAACATGTTGTGAATCTAGACATCCAAATATACTTGGCACAGATCGAAGACAGATTTAGTAGGATAAAGTTAAGGACAACTAATACGTCCTGTTAATGTCTTACCTACCATCTAACTAACAATTAGCTACTGGTTGCTTGCTAACACTCTACCTAACACAGCTAATAGATGGATGCTACTGTGGAAATGGAGGGTTTTTAATTCTAGTCCGCTCCGAGCCATGGGAACCCTAGGGCGCCACTGCGGCCGCCCGACGCCCCAGCGCCACGCCGCCGGCGGCAGCCACCACTGCCGCGAGCCCATCCTCATCCCCTGCCTCTCCCGCGCACTCCCCGCCCTCCCACCCCGCTCCCCCTGCGGCGGGACCGTCCACGGCTGGCTCGCTGCGCCGGCCCCGCCGCCCGCGCCGCGGGCCGGCCGAAATCCCGGCAGGGCGGCCGCCCCCAGCTCCCACCTCGGCGGATCAGCATGCCACCGCCGGGATCCGCCTGCTAATGGCGTGCGTGGAGCACAGGCGCCCGCACGATCGAAGCTAGGCGCAGGGAGAGCCACGCGAAACGCCCAGCTTCACGAAACGCCGCCGCCGATGCCGTCCCTCACCTCCTCCCACCACCGCTGTCTTTGCCGGAGGGGCGACAACCCCCTCCACTTTACCGGCGCCGCCCCTCACGACCGCGCCTGCGATCTTGGGAGGCGGCCTGCAGACGGCCCGGTCCCTGCTTCTTTGAGCCCGTGGTGGGGGATGGTGATAGAGTGGCCGGGAGCTCGCCTCTCGCTGACGCCGCGCCGTCTTCCCCTCCATGGGCGGTCGAAGATTATGCGGTGGAGTGACGTCGTCGGCGGGCCGGGAGCGGCGGCAGCGATGAGGGATGGCGATAGGCGTGAGAGCGAGACCTCCCTACCTCACGGCTTGCTCGTCGGGCCCTCACCACGGCGGCAATGACCGACACGCACCCGTTGATTGCTCAGGCCGTCGACTCGCCCGGCGTCGAGTTAGCGGAGGATTGATCTTGCGAGCGCCGCACCAGTGAGCGTTCCGGCCGTCGATTCCAGCAGAGGGAGCGTTGAATTAGCGGGGAATGTCGAGCAGCGGGTGTTCTTGCGTCGAGAGTATAAGACCGGCCAGCGAGCGTCAAGCGTCGAGCCCGTCACCGTCGTCGGCGCCAGCCCGAGGAGAAACTGGCTACGTCTGCGAGCGGGCGGCGCTGGCGCTCCAACGGGCCTGAACACAGTGGGCACAACGGCCTCGGCCCAATGCCGCCATTGGGGCGAATCTCCGATCCACGGCGAGTTGGGCCCCAGCGCAGGCGGCTGCCTCGGGCGCCCAGGCGGTTGCGGCGTGTGCTCTCCCGGCACCAGAAGTGGTGCGGGCGCCCACGGCGGCTGGCTGCGCCGAGGTGATCGCGGCGCTTCGTCGGGGCGTTGCTTTCCGTTGTCCCGATTACCGCGACCACCGTGTCGGCGCAATGCGGGGGACCCCGTTAGTTACTGTGGCTGCCATGGCCTCCGCCACGTGCTAGGGGGTCGAGGCGGCCGAGATCGCCATCAACACCGAAGTGGCGGCGGCTCGACTCAGCGGCTGCCATCCTACACGCCCACAGCCACGCCCGAGCTCGGGCGTGGGCTGGGCGGGTGGCGCCGGCACGATTCGACATCGCCCGGCAGCGAGAATCCGCCCGGCGAGTGGGAGGTCGACATCGCCAGCTACACGCCACTCTGCGGCGGCGAGGCCTCCGTCTTTGGTGCGTTGCGTGGCGGGGAGCCTCCCGCGGGTGGACTGTTGGAGGAGCTAGCCAGCTTCACCTCGCCATAGTAATCAGAGCACTAGCGGCGGGGGATCCTACAACTTCTACACCGATCGAGTCTTGCGGAGGGTAGGGCGTCATTTGGAGTCACTCTCCCGTGAGGCTTCCCAGGAGATGGGCAAGGTATGGATGTTGGCTGCGGGACTTGAGTATGGATGTTGAGCCGCGAGGACTTGGCCACACCCACGGAGGAGGAGGTGGGGCGGCCAAGGGCGAGGGATCGCCGATGAATGCTGCGAGGCCAGGGACACGATCGCTGCGCATCCTTCGCAGATGATGTTCAAGAGAAAGGTTCTGAGACTGCTACCAAGGCGGTTGCCCCGGCTGGCGAAAGCAACACGGTGGGGGACCGGGCGGCGAGCCACTAGCTCCCCGCGATCTAACTGCGTCAAGCGCTCGTCCTTCCTGCAGCTTTGGGTGGCGCAGCGTGCCAGCCTCAAGCTGCGTGGTCGGACTTCATCAATAGCGAGTGTCAGTGCGCGGAACATTGCAATCACAAACTACGTTAGCGGCTTTGGGCGGGACCTAAGGAGAAGGCGGTCAATGCATTAAGCTGCAGCGGAAGCGATGGCAGAGCTTTGCAGGCGGCGCGACAGTGCGGCGGAGCGGGGGCAGAACATGATGGTCTCGGTGGCGGTGTGGCCTAGATGATGCTCTACGGTTGTTTTCCTAGAGTGTGAGTAGTCAATTTAGTATCACGGTTTGGTGTGCATCCAGCCCAATCAGGGAAGTTGTTTCGCCCGGCTTGCATGTAATTCTCTACTCTTCTACTTATTAATATATGCCGGGCTTGCCTGCTTGCGCTTTCAGAAAAAGAAATGGAGGGGTTTAGTACGTCTGATGTGACAAATAAGAGTGACAGTCAACTGTACAATTCCAATTTTAGAAAAACAGGAATTGACCATTATATAGAAATAAAAATAGCAATTGCAAGTGATGGTATGGTACACGGGCTTCCAAGCGAAAAAGCAAATTTTAAGTATTAGTGGAGTCACTCAGGCTGATCAAAAGTTCTTTGGATTTAGTTCGAATTATGGTTTTCGAACTTGCCAAGAAAAATAACTATTATCTGAAATCTACTCTTCCGTAGCAAGAACAAGAATGTTATTAGATTGAATCGACAGAGGGAGGAAGAAGACAAGAGCGACGCCCGCGCTCACCTCGCTTAGTGACATCGACCACCTCCGTCCTGTCCTTCACGACGGCGCCCTTCTTGTTTGCGAGATCACTGGAACATCCCTAAGCGCCTTAGTCGCCTGTATCACCCCGCCGTGCTCGCTCGCCGCCGCCATCCACCCGTCAGGCACTCTGAACACGCCGGCCCCCGGCCACGCCGAGCCGCCCTCGCCGACCTCGGTGGCGCCGCCATTCCTGACGGCGGCGAGGAGCGCCGGGTCGCCCCGCGGGCCCACATCGAGGTGCAGCGGCGTGGGTGGCGGCGCGCGCGTGCCCTTCCCCGCGTCGGCCTGGGCCTCGTCCCAGAGGCGGCGCGCCAGGCGCAGCATGGGCGCGTAGTACGCCTTGGCGTAGGTGGAGCGGGTGCCGCGGGACTCGCCGTGCGACGAGCCGCGGACGTGGAGGCGGTCGAAGCGCTCCAGCAGCAGCACGCGCGCGCCGCGGAGGCCGCCGCGTAGCGCCGCGCAGCTGCCCATGATGCCTCGGCTCCACCACGATCATTGCCGAAACGGCGGTGGCCGTCGCCTCGCCGTCCTTTTGTCGGACGCCGCCATTCCGCACGCGGCACGCGCCCCGGGATCCGATCGCTCTGCCGTCTGCTCTTTCCTTTCGCCGAATTTCGCCGAGATGACTGATCGCTCTGGTGGGCTCTCGTGGCTTGACGGCGCAGCCTGCCCACTTTGGTGGGCTCGGGCTTGGCGGCGTAGCCTGCTCCCGCCTCGTGCTTCGGGGAGGCCCGTGTAAAGTGCAGTTACAGAGCCAAGCCTCTGACGTGCTGCGTGCAGACTGGGTGAGTGCAGAGTGAAACTGAAACTGAAAATGTAAGCCATTCTTTAATGATCTCGCCCGGTAGTTGTACCAAATCGATGATTTACAAATCCGTTACAATCTATGGGCCAACATGTTTTATTTATATTGACCACTAGCATTACGGAGCAACCCTCTAGTTAGATAATTTTATACAACTGCTATTAACACGAAGCAAATGCCAGAAAAGGCTTGTTCATCTCTTGGGTCTTTTCCTCGATCCATAACTGCACGGCTGCTTACCGCACTCAGAGGTCTGCTTTTTTTCTTCATCAAATGACAAAATTTTTGGAGACGGCAATGCACGACCAAGCAAGATCAACCGAGCGCCGTCAGAAAGAAGACGAGCACCAGAAGTAGCAGGAGCCACTGCTGGAGCTGTATCTGTGCCGCTGAATTATGTCGTCGTCGGCGGCACCGGCATGAAACCCGCCGCCGAAGCCAGATTCTGCGTTGAAACCGCTGCTGGTTGTAAAACCGGCGGCGTGATGTGCATTGCCATCGGTGCTCTGGCCGTTGTTAAACAAATCGGCGGCGCATGCGCATTGCCATCGCCGGTGCTCTGGGCTATCAACCATCTGTGCTCCGAGGAACATCGCATCCGACCTCTTTATCCTGCAGAGACAGGTGATGAGAACAACCAAGCATGAAATGAAATGAAATTACATGCGTGCTGACGTGCTGTTGTGCATTGACAATGGCAGGTGATAAATTTACCCGGAGGTCGGGAGGCAGAAGGCGATGGTGTAGTCCAGGGCCTTGCAGGTGAAGGTGCTGGTGCTGTCGTCGTAGGCGTAGCTGTAGGCGCGCGGGCACGCCGACTTGAAGATGGACGAGTACACCGTCGGGTGGCACGCGTCCGGCGTCCCGTACGCGCCGCTGCAGCAGTACCTGTCCTGCCCGAACGCCTCGCACGCGCTCCGGCAAGCAATGGCGCCGCTTCGCCGCAGTCCACCTGCAGCTCCCTCAAAGCACGCTAATGAACACGAAACGAAGGCCACGGTCAGTCAGTCAGCCTTGTCGCCGGAAGAGTAGCGCGCGGCAACGGCGGCGGCGGCACTCACAGCGGTTGAGGTCGGCCATGCACCCGGTGGCGTTGCACGCGCCCTGGCGCGGCCGCGGGATCGCGACGACCGGCAGGTTGTAGCCGTCGACGAGGCTCACGTCGTAGAAGTCCAGACCGCCGCCCTGCCCCAGGGTGACCTCGAACAGCGTGGCCGGCGGCGTGGCGCCGGAGCCGCGGCACTCCATCCGCCCGCCGCAGTCGCCCGTCTGGCACACGCCCGCGCCGTCCGCGTCCGAACGCACCGTCCCGCGCCCGCTATCCGCCCCGACCGCAGCCACGGCGCCGCCAGCTGGACCGTGTCTGCCCGGGCTCAAGCCTGAACCCCCGTCGTCGAAAGCTGCGGCGTGCCGAACTCGGCGGCGTCCCCGGCCATATCGGGTGGGAGCAGTAGTTGGAGATGGTGAACGTCATGGCCATCGAAAACGTGGTGCCATTGCGCGAACACCAGAGCAAGCAGACACAGCCGGCGAGTTCTTGGTTGTTCTCCCATGCTACTGATTTGGCTACGGCAAATCTGCCAGCCGATGATGTAAATCCGAGGGAAGGGAATGCGCAGGAGGCATCGGCAAGGAGATTTACAAGCTCGAGGGGGCAGGAGCAAGGCAAGCCAAGTGCTGCAAGGGTATAAGCTTTTCTTGGTGAGCTTGGTTTTAGCATGTCGCTTGGATGGGGTGGCCACAGGAAGAAGAAACCACTTTTGGGATGCGGCAAGCTGGTGATGTTAACATGAGTTGTTTGGCCCATGTAGTAAAACTTGTGATTGTGTATATGCCTTAATTCCTGTCCAGATATACTTTGTTTTGCCGGTCTGAACTAATCTACGGTGTCTACTTGAGAGCCTGAACATTACTGAGAGCTGAACTTTGTCACGAAATACGACAGGTTGTAACAGTACTGGCACGTGCAAGAGAAAACACTGGATGCAGGAATTGATCTTAAGTTTGGGATGAGTATTGTGGCTAGCATCATAAATGTTGGAATATTGCAGCGTCAATTCTGGCTGTTATTCCTCTTGCACACTACACTGGAATTATCGCATCCAGGAATTTCAGTTATTCTATGAAGTGCTGTGGTATAAAATCATATGTAACAAGCCTTCAATTAAATTCAGGTGTTTTGGGCACTTAGCCTGTGAATCATTAATCTACTCAGGAGGCAAACGCGAAGCTTACGACGGTGAACTCAGACCTACAAATGGGAATCCCACAAGAAAGCATCTGCGTGAACAAACAGGCACAAAGGATGACGTATTCACTCTGATTGGACAACACATAAAATATATTAGCAAACTTATTATGCTTCTCTGCAGAAACAGTTAGTGCTACTAGGTAGAGCATCTCGCCTAAGTCACCTCAGCATGTGAATATACATATTAACAGTCTCAATTTAAGCGAGCATCAGAAAATGATCACAAAAAGAATTCATCAGGGCCAACTTATCATGCATATTCCATTTCACATGCAAATCTTATTAGCCAAGTGGACAGAACTTAAACGCAAGGCAGAGCTCCTGCACTTTTTCTTTTTTTAAAAAGTGCAGAGAATATAGAACCACAAAGAGCTACAGATTGCACACAATGGCAATTGGTTTTTACATTTTTCTAGGAGAACAAACAATGGCACTGCCATTTTATAAAAGAAAACTGGATGACAGATTACCTGTCTAAAAGTTTGCCACATTGTACTAAGTACTCAAAGTCTTGTCAGAACCACAACAAACAAGTTTTCTTTTTGCAGCACCACTACATATGCTAAATGGAAAATACATCATATTTTCATATGCTAATATAAAGGCTTATGAAGCCACCTCATCTGTAGGCTCTTCAGCATTGCCTTCAAGACATTGAGTCATCGACAATTGTAGCGCCCTCGAAGAGATCAAAAGGCCCAGTCATTGGATGAATGGAAAAAGCCTATCCTGTCAACCCACCTTTCCGTGACATAGCTAGCATTGGAGGTGGTGGCAGAAGTCCGACACGAAAGAGGGAAATACTCTGCACAGGATCTGATGGCTGTGCCCCAACTGACAGCCAATACCTACATCAGAAAGTTGTTCTTTGTTACATGGACTTCAATGGAGGAAATAGATAAAGGAAAAAAAAACAGCTCAACATACTTTTAAATGTAACTTGACCAAAGATATCAATGTTGATAGAAAAATTCCCTATTGACACTAGAAAACTTGTCCTTCCCTATTTGACATCTAAACTTAAAAAGCTTCCTATCTATCCACTATGTCATATTCTGTTCCCCATTTGACACTTCGGTTTACTTCTTGGCTGTAACAGCGTTAAATCCAAGGTAAACAGACCATCTTAAAACCACTATATGTACTTTTTAGATCGATGTGTTCATGTGCACCCGAAAAAACATATACAAATAAATAAATAATACAAAAAATATGCAGCAATATGAACATAGCACAAACATAAACACAAGTAGTAAGGGTAAGATGGTCTTTTCACTTTGGACTTACGGAAGGAAGTGTCAAATAGGGAACAAAAAGATGAAATAGGTAACAGAGTAGAAAGATTTAAGTTTTGGCGTTAAATAGCCAAGAAAAAAGTTTTTTTCTAGCGTCATCGAGAATTTTCTCTTTATGATACTCTTGAATTATTGATTCTCGACCAAATGATAAAACATAGCAAGTAGATAATATAGGGCCAAAATTATCTCTACTACTTATGCTTCCAAGTACATCTTACACACTCTATAAATTTTACTTTTCTTAGCCTACATCTTGATTCTTGTCCATTTTGAGTTTCACTAGGAAAAAGAAAGCAATATACTTCCACAGAGAGGAATTAGGCACAGCATAATCATCGAAGGTGAAGCTGCACCTTGTTGATATATCACTAATGGTAAGGTCCTATACCACCCTAAGCTACGTATGGGACTGTCTGAATTAATCCCCATTAAATTTTTTTTATATGCTTCTAGAACCAATCCATGTTAGTCCTAAAAATGCTTGACTGAAGAATAGTAATTCAATTTTTGCACTAGGAGAAATATTAGCTGCAACAAACCCAGAATTTAAGCAAGTGAAAACTTACTTCACCCGGTCAATTTCAGGCCCATCCTCTTGCCTCCATCCTTGCCTGCACACGGCAACAAAGGAAAAGGATTCATCTTTCAGGTATATTCAGTCACGGGCAAGCAGGCCAGCAGCAACAGCAGAAAATGGATATTGAGGCGGTAAAGAAACGAATCAATCAATTTTTAAGGGGAGATCAAGGGGGCTACAGAGGAAGAGTGCAGCATCATGTAACTTTAACCTAGGAGCAGGTTGTAGTAGCCGAGGACCTCAGGTGCTTGCCTCGCGCGAGGGGCGGCTGTCGGCGGCCATCACCCGGTAGAAGGGGCCAGTTCCGGCGCTCCGAACCATTACCAGCCGAGATCCGTGTACCACCATGGCTCTATCTTCCTCCGGTTTTCCTATCAGCCGCCGCATGCCTGCGCCGTTTCCACCCTCCGCCACTCCGGCTGCAGTGCTGTCGTGTGGGCGAAAGGGTTCAAAGGGAGGAAGAGGGGACGATGCCACTAGCCAACAGGAATGATAAGGCTTCAATATGGGCTGGGCCACTGTACGCGTCCTAGGCTGCAAAGGCTTCCCAACTAGTTACTGTTGAGCTGAAAAGGAGATTACCCAAAGCTCCTATGTTAACTTTGGGCCCACTCGAATGTATCCCCAGTTTCATCCCTTTTTCACGATAAGTTTGTGATTCCTTTGCATTGTCAAAGTGAACTTCGAAAAAAAGGAAATATTTTGATTAAAGCATCTCTTTCTCAACACAGAAATTCGAAATATTAATATTATATTAAGGATACCAAGAAACCACATCATGTCATAATATGTATGAACGAACTCTAATATATATCGATGCCCCCCTTCATTTATCTGTGTATAAAACCAAAAATAATAGTAACTGATCATATAAATTTAGGCAGTTTCTCAAGAATCAACTATTCTTCTTAATCAATCATTTCTTATGTATAGAAAGAACGTCTCTCAAAATTGCAAAATACTAATATGTTAAAAATAATTGAGTTTAAAAGGAGAGTCATTGTTTGGCACGAGCAACGCATTAGCTCGCAGAAAACTAACTCCCTATTACACAGAACTAGTTTGCTTTACCTGCAGCTGAGGCCAAAACGCGACCCAAAAACACTTGTGGTGGTATCATCCAAACCCTATTAACGACAGTAGATGCTATATCCGGGCTGGCCCCCGATCCGGTCGTTGGCCTTCCTCCACGATTTTATTACTGCGCCAGTTGTAGCACCGGTGTGGCCTTGGCGTCCGAAGGCTCTATCACTGGCTACGTTTCTTCCAGATCAGCCAACTAACGAGAAGAACATTAAATCGAGCCCTTGGCAGCATGGCATGAATGGCAGCTCGTAGAGCATTTGTTGGTGCAAGTCTCTGGCGCACTGGCTGGAGTGAGCATATAGACCTTACCTCTCCGCTAGTCACTTCAAGCGATTTGTCATGTTTGGTCAGAGAATGACATGCTTTTCCTGCAAAAGACAGAAGCACAAATGCGGGTTTTAACCTTTGCCCAGCAAGACGGGAAAATTATTGAACAAAAATCAATTGGCTTTCTCGTTCACATGACATTGTTCTCCAGCAAATGGCAATGCCATCATTGTTCACAATCTTGTCTACCAAGTGTCAACGATGCCTGTTTCTTTGCATGTTTTTTTCTTACCTACAGACACCTAAAAGCCAATGACTAGCCAGCAAAGGACAGCCGTTTCTTGCTGTGATCCAACAAACTAGAAGGAAATCTGTTGATAAACTAGAAACTCCTACAGCATTGGCTTCAAAGACACTGTCTAATCACTGATGCACTGTCTGCATCGCGGAAAACCACTACCCCTCGATTGATACCTGTCAGAAGAAAAATATGGATTTAGTCATCCGAATATATAGGAGTGTAATTCTCCATAAAAAACAACTTTTTCATCACATAAGTTTTTCTAATATGAGTCAAGAACAATATTTCCCCAGCAATGAAATTCAAGGGGTATTTTTGCAAAACAAAACTTGTGTTGTAGGTTCATCTAACTTCTCAGATAATCCTAGTAGTGAATTTCAGTTGTCTAGAGCAGCACAAAAGATCCATCAAGTCCGAAACAAGCTATAATCAATAAATACATCATTAAAAAACTTCTCATAGTGTGCATGTTCTATGCATGCAAAAGGCCATAGTATAAATCAATGTTTTTTAGATCAAGATGAGGTAAAGTTCAAAGAAACCAGGCGAGGACCAAACAAAAAAATGTAACAAACAACAATACTAATTGAGATCCTAGGCAGGAGAAACTATTTGGATACTTATAAATCTGAGCCAATTGTACCGATTGTGGGAAAGTGAAAAATTCTTAACTGAAGTGGTGAAGAAACACCTTTCAGTTTACATTTACAATTCTAAATCAGGAAGATGAAAATTATATAAACTTTAGTTTCAGTTTCTTCTTTCTTCCCGTTTAGAAAGGGTTCATATACAGAACACATAAAATTATACCCAGAGCAGGAGATTCAATTAAACGATGTTCTAGGCGATAATGATTTGCATCACCCAGCTTCCATATAAACTGTCCAAGACACTAAGCTTCCCATAATCCATACTTTCCAGAATGCTTCAATTGCTACACAACAGTGAGTATAAAATTATTGAACCGAGAGAAATTTGACCCCTCTCCACTAACAACAGCATGCTCCATTAATATACCTACAAGTATTACTTAGGGCATATATTCACTGGTAACTGATATGAACATTTATAGTAAGTAACAATGCTACTTGTTGGCTGAAATGTTGTTTTTTGTAAGTGCAGTGGGAGCAAATACTCATGGCATAATGGATCCAAAACAGATAACATGAAAGTATTACATAAAAGAAATATGCATTCCTTGTAGTGAAGAGGAGAAAACAAACTTTGTAGCCATCTTTCTTAATCATAGAAGGTAATTGTACTCCTGTGGAGTGAATTCATCTAGAAGAAATATAGCTTCTAGCTACTCATATACTCAATATTTTCAAAGTGTATGGCCAATGTGAATTGTGTAATTTTATAGGCAGTTAGTTCTACTATGAATATATATGAATGCTTAGCTAACAAATCTTGGCCATGGGTAAGGATGTTCCACAACAAATGATTGCGGTACTCAAGTTTCTTACAAACAAACAACTTGATGTGAATGGATTGATTGATTTAGTCGTTGTTTGGACACTGACGTTGAATGACATTACAAGTTTATCAGCAACCCAAATTGACGTGTTCATCAATCGGTCACGAAGAGTAGTTACGGTCAATCTCTCTCACATATCAATGACGCATTATTGATCTATTCAACTTCAAAGAGCAGCTAGGGGCCGGTTCCTGCTCTGTGGTTTACTCAGCGATGTTCTTTAGTATCCAGTTTAATAATGATGTGAACACAAACGTGACACTGCCTAATTTCATATTATGAAGTGCTCCAAAAATGAAAAGAAAAAAAAGGAAAAAAGAACTTTTTATTTATAAAAGATCTTTCACTAAGATTGAACTTATCTACACATTACTGCTGCAGATCAGGGGCAACTTCCCAAAAAATACATGTTGATTGAAAGAATAGATGAGTTGTTAAAGTTTGCAGTGCATATGGTTACCTCGAGGAAATGGTTGGATTGCCTTTTTGGACCATTTGTATAGTGTGTCTTACTGGCACAAAGTATCAAAAGTTTAGAATGCAGAAGAAATTAACCATACTTTCCATTGATGTGCACCCAGATGGACTGGGAACACCTTCAAATGTTGGAATCTAAGTATGAAGATCACATTTCTTTTTGCTCATGTAAAATTTTGCTCCAATTTGAACAGGTGAGAAAATGATAAACAGAGAAAATCAATTACAATGTTGAGTGTCAACAATCTGAATGTTCATTTTCTGATATTTGTACAGGTTTGCTAAAACTTCCAGGAAACGAAAGTCATTTGTTGTGACTCCACCACAAGCTCCAGATATTAGGCTTCTGTGATGTTTTCCCTGTAAGCATAGAAATGGCTATCATTTAACCCCTTCGTTGTCAGTTCGTTGTTTGTTTCAAAAGATTTTTAATCAACACATGTTCATAAGAATAAACACAAAAATTGAAAACATGTTTGCACCATGACAGCATTAAATGCAATCTGCTCCTACAGGCAACATTTCAAAGATATTTCATCCCTTTTCCAGCAAAACTCAAGTAACGATACGATTGAATAGTTTAAATTATAAAACCACTGAAGAATGTGTCCAGCAAAGGTACCCATACTAGTGTAACTGTATCCAAGCTGGCATCAACCAACTATTCTATTGTCGAAAACAACTGGACATTTCTGAAATCAAAGCACATGCACTAATTTGTTCTTTTAGAGTTTAAGTAATACTTCAGAATTTCCTTCTTTTAATAAGTGGCTACATCGCAACAGATATGAACAAGTTCTGCCTTGAGCAAGACACTATTCATCTTGAGTTTACAAACTCATTGTAAACAAAAAAAAAAAAAAAAAAAAAAAATCGCATTTAGTTAAAAAAATTAAATTGTTATAGGGAGCTTGACATTAGCATAAATCAATTGTACATGATACAAACTAATTCCACCAGCAGAAACAAAAGACTGATCAGGAATGAGAGGTTGTCTTGCGTCTGTACACTTTTCTAGACAAACCCTATTGCTGCCCTTGGAGCACTCAACTCAACAGTCAGTCAGCAAGTAGTGACTATCAAGCTGAAGATAGAAAGTCATTTGGTGGCTGATCAATTATTAGGCCACCAAATGACAGCTTTAAAAAAGAACTGACAACTGTCACTAGTGTTTAAGGCAACAACTAGATCAGAACTAAGTAACTAAAATCATGTACAACATATAATTAATATCAATATCACAATATTCAGCCTAACTGAATCTTCCTTGTTTCTGCTAGAGTATTATACCAATGCTTTTCCTATTGAAAAAATCTTTTCAAAAATCACGCCCAGAATCAAGTGAAGCAACTCAAATGAAAAATTCTGAAAATTCAACCATCTATTGTAACAAAGGTTTCAGCTGATTCAACGAGTGCAATTTTACTTTTTATCATTCCAGTAACACAGATTAAATTTCATAAACACTTTGTCCAAAAATAATGTCATATCTCTAGTTAGGCCAGTATTCTGCAACACTGCAACACTGCTGCTTGCCGCTTGCCACAGATGCTTTAAGCAAGATGCTCAAAAGGTTTGGATCATAACTGCTGAATTGATTGAGCCATATAAAGAAAAAATGTTATCTTATACAAAACTTGTAGTTAACATTCAAAATATTAAACGAAAAGAAGAATCAATGCTGAGAAGCTACTATTAAAAAGAGTTATACATGATTATGTATTTCCAAAGGTAATGGATAAATAATGCAACACCTCATAGCAATTAGCACCTCAGCATGAAAAAATAAAAATAGTGGTGAATCACGTGAGCATCCTTTGTTGGAAATCTTTTGAACAAAATACAACATATTTCAGTAACTAGAATAGCTCAATGTACTATGAAAATCGCACTGTGAAAGACCACTATTCAAACTATATTCCAGTGATATATATATAAAAAGAAATTGCAACCTATGACTATCTGTCACAGATTTAAGAATAATGAATATATTTTTTTTCTTTGAAAATAGATGGCAGGAGGTCCGACCTCTGCCTCTTCATTCAAAAAGAATAAATTTAAAATGTTACAACAACCCCCATGTTTAGACACCAAGAAACACCAACTACAACCCAAAACTGTCGCTTTAAAACACAAAAGCACCCTGAACCTGGGACACACCATGGTGCCAGACTGCCAGTCACAAGAAACTCTTCATCATTTGACATCCACAAATGAGAATTTCCTTCTACAAGACAGCATCACGTTGATTAAGTAAAAGGATTAAACATGAAGCTTCCAACTATAATATTGCTCAATGTCCACGTTCCTCACGTAATTCTACAAGGACAGCTGATTAGGATGGGATATGGCAATGTGAACATGATCTTTGAAGCTTTCATCAGTTAGCAGTCTTCAGGAAACCATATAATAGATGAGGGAGGTAGAAGTTACCTTTCATGAGTCGTGAGACTGTTTTCATCACTAGTGCCAATTAGCTCTGTTTCTATATCCCTCGGTCTTTACAGTGTTAGTTATATTTCTTTTCTTGCACTCAACCACCATTAACCTCCATACTCAGCCAAATGTAACAGCACAATGTCCTCCTGCATAGTAAAAAATCCTAAATGGCTTGATAAAATACTCAGAATACTAAATGAATTCTCGATGATCTGAAGCTGAACATGGTTATTGGAACTACCACCAGACTCCTTTTGAAACCTATAATGAAGCAATGAGAAAAATGTATTCATCCACACCATTCCTATCCTATCAAGGTTTTTTAATGATGACTCGGTTTGAACAAGTTTCACAGACATTCCAATCGTGCAAAGCAGTCAACTAAAATGTAACATCCTGGCCCCTTTTAGGTGTGCACTTTCAAAGGAAGATATCCATACAGCGCAGAGAATTGTAAATTTTGGCTGTGGAAAGATTGATGGCGGTACAAAAGCTTCCATGTACTTTCTGCCGGTGAAGTGCCTCACAAGTAATGGGTGATTCATTGAAACCAATCTCACTAATGTCAAAGGGTTGGTTTTACTTTGATGTGGAGTTTAAGCTAACGACAATTGGTTAGTGATGGCATATCGATGACAGACAGGATGATATTCAAAAGAATTTTTCAACCAAAATAATAACATTCTGCACAATTTTTTGACCTGTAATGCTTGTGAAAACTGGTCGCAAAAAAAAAGTAACGCTTGTGAAAATTGGGTGTCATTAATTAAACAGTGCATTTTCTCTTTCCAAAATAATTAAACAGTGCATTTGGAAAAGGCTGAATCTACACTAGGCCATAGGCATTACAACTTACACATATCCTAACAATATCTGGTCTACGAGTACTCAAAACGGTGCAGAGATAGCCTATAATAAGCGGCAACAAAATCACGAAGTGGTACCATTTCTACAGCGAAATAGAGACATTGCAATCTGCCGACCCTTACAAATTATGAAATATGACGGATATTCAGCGTGCCCCCCAGAAATTTGACCCAGAATTCGCATGCCTTATAAAATACGACCCATGTCGTGAATTGTTATGAAATTTGGACTTTTCGGAATTTATGTAAATTTAGAAAAATTTCTTTAACTGTTTGGGAATGAGAAAGACACCTTTACCCTTTCCTTTGCATCCTTTCTTCCGTCTCACGCGCGTGGAGACCGAGCCGGCCTCTTCTCCGTCTCGCGCCCGCGAAGAAAAAGGAGGCGCGACAGCGCCGTCGCCGCCCGTCCGCCGGCGCCGCCCCAGCCGCGGGGACCAGGGGCCGCACGCGCGAGCTGCCGAAGCCGCGTCGCCCGCTGGGGTGCCTATTGCCCGTGCTGCGGCAAGCGTCGGCACGCTCGCGTGCATGGCAGGCGGAGGCAGACTGATTCGTGTTGGATTGGCTTAAGCTGCAGACTGATTCCACTGGCGTTCGCTGGATTCGAGCGCTCGACATCCGCGGAGGCTTGGCCGCGAGCCAGCGATTCGAATCCCGACGACGAGATCAACTGAGCCGCCGGGACCGACCGAGTTCCGGCCGGCAATGCCACCGCCGCTCTTGCTGCTCCTGTTGGCTGCGGCGCTGGCGCCAGCCCCAAACGCAGCCGGACGCGCGAGCTCCGGCCCTGGATGGATAAGGGTAGCAGATGAAGCTGACGAATGGGGCCACGTGTCAGGGGCTTTTGAAATGAGGGAGGGGCAGTAATGTCTTTTACATGGGCCAAACAGCGTAAATAACCTCTGAAATTACATAAATTCTGAAAAGTCCGGATTTCATAACAATTCCTGTGACATTCATCATATTTCATAAGGCGTCGCGAATTTTAGGTCAAATTTTTTTGGGGCATCGTTTTAAGGTCAAATTTTTTTAGGGCATGCAAATATCGGATCATATATTTTCATAATTTCTCACCAACAATAGTGCTAGGTTGATAGCGGAGACCTAGCACCTCTCCCCTCGTCCGCAATGTACCGTATGCTGTCGTCGCCGCGAAAGACATGCTTCTCATGGGGCCATCAGGGCGGACCTCGCACCCTCTTCCGCCGCCGCAACATTGATGTCACTTGACAACAATGATTTTTCAAATTCAATGGAAAATCATCAGGCACATAAGAAGCAATGACACATATATATCCATCTCAACAATGCCAGTGACATCAATGCTTCTTGGTTCTAGATCCGCTTCGGGGGCCATAGACTTTTGTTCACCCTAGGGTCCGTGAGGGAGCTCGACGAACCGCTGGGGGCAATGGGGCATGGACGCCGAGGTGGGTGGGTTCGGTCCGTCTTGGTGCGGAATTGGTTCGATCGAGTGTAAAGTTCGGTGCGGCCGTGAGCTTAGGTCCGTCAACCTAGAATTTTGTCGGAATCCTATTTCTCAAAAAGGAAAATCTGAACATCGAAATTACTCCATTTGTTCCAAATCATAGTCCACCTTTAACTTCAACCACATTTATACTCCCTCCATTCCAAATTATAAGTCACTTTAACTTTTCTAGGTTCATCCATTTAGTTATGTATGGGAGTAGAAAAGATGGACAAACATCTAGGACAACAAATTAGTATTCATAAAATAAAATTCTCTATGAAATACGCTTTTAGAGAGAGAGTGTTTATTTAGAACAATGAATGATTATATAATTTTCTCATAAATTGATCAAAGTTAGAGTGGTTTGACTTATGATGAAGCTAAAATAAACTACTCCCTCTACTCTAAAAGTGTAAGTCATTTTAGCTTTGTTATTAAGTCAAATTTCTTTAAACTTAACCGAGCTCATAGGAAAATATATATTGACATCTATAAAGATCAAATTATTTTTCAAGACATATCTAATCTAATAATTCTAGTTTGGTGTTATGGAATTTTGTGCAATTTTATACAATCTCAGCCAGAATTAGACAAGTATAATAACTTAGAACAAAGCTAAAAAGTAACTTACTCGTACAATTTGGAACAAGGAACTATATAGATTAGAATGGTTGGGGCAGCGAAGAATCCAGCGTTATTTTGAGTTGACAATGTTGTGCACCTCACATGTTCCACCAAAAAGAATCCGTCCACAAAAAATGCCTTTTTGTTGAACTGCCGGATTTGTATTTTTGCAAAGTTGGGCCCAGTTTTTCCCAAGAGTTTCCCAAAAAAGTCAAGTGTACATTCTCATGGTTCATAGCAGCCAGCATAGGCCTGGCAGCAAATACAAGTTACACCATGTTGTGATATATTCAGCTGCAGCTCAGGAGACGCCAAGAGATCAGGTGGGATGGGAAAAACTGAACCCACAAGAAACCAACCCTAAACTTAAGGAAATGATCATATCATACCTGGAAGGAAAGCCAAGAGGGATTTTTTGGCCCACAAGAAAACTTTTGCCTATTCTTGTTAATCACACTGAATGCAACGTCATCATCAACTAACCACAATGCCCCTGGAGTCACTGCTCTGCACCAAACTTTTTTTTCGAACTATCAATTCCTGAACTTTCTTTTCATGGGGCCATTTTCAGATGTTGCACAGTAACACAACGAACAATAGTTGCTCATAGGCAGGCACCAACCTATCTGTCTTAATTCCCCAGATAGCTGCATGTTGCTTTAATGATATATGCATGAGAAGCACGCATGGTTCATTAAGAGAAAGAGATTACTTACTTTGGGCGTTTAATGATCCGATCGATCGCTTGAGCTGTCAGTAGTTGCCACAAGAAATTCAGAAACTTCAGACACGACCAAAAACCAGTATCTTTCAGCCGAGATTTAGTCAATACACAGATATTCAGCTCTACTCAACTATCAGTGTCTGCACCCCAAGACAAATTAGTGCAAAAGAAAATGAGAGGGCCTAAACATGACAAACCTTCTTTTGTTTTTTTTTTTTGAACGAACATAAGTATGCATGGCAGAACTGGTCAGAGCGAGAGCACTGCAATTTGGGTGGTCAACATGAACAAGAACCCTAGATTTAGGCAAAGGATATTAAACAAGAACTGTTTTAAGGGAATAATTTGAGGTGCTGTACTGTACTGCTGTGGCATGTGAGTGATGGCCAAGATTCAGGTTATTAGAACCTGTGCCTTTGGTCAAGATTGGATCCTGCTGTCATTGTCTTGATATTCACAAGGCCTGTGTATCAGTCTGAGGACTGCCACAATGCAAGGTAGTGTCTTTCTGTCTTGCAAGTGGACAAGATCGATGACAGTTTGGTATACTCTGTTTCCAACATTTCAGTTTGTTCTTCAACCTGTGGCGCTTGCCACTTCCTGCATCCCTCTGCTAGCTAATGGGCACGATTCAAGTCCCACTAACCACACATGATCTCTGAGTTGCCGAGACTTAAGAATTACACACTAGTATTATAAAAAAAAAAACTGCTTGCATCAAGCATGTGTAAAAGAAGACGAAAATGTTCAAATTTTTATTACAAAAACAAACAGGCCGGCCCAACTCTTTGTCTGAATCTTATATATATATCCACCAAATTCATCAAATTGAGCCACAATTAAACAGTAACTAGCCATTTCTGTGCCAATGATTAAGGAAGACCAGAGAGGAAAAGACACCATGCACAGGCAAGCTACAAACTGAACAATAACGCGAGGGAATAATCCTAGGCTTGTAGACGATGATTGTGAAGTGCTCAACAGTTAGCTGCTGCTGCTGCAATTGTTTTCTACGCCTTGGTTGGGGTGAGAGGGAACCCAGGTCCGGCGCCCCTGCCCGGCCGACTGCTCTCCGGCCGGGTCAAGGGGAGCGTGGGCCCCTGCCGACGTGGCCGTATCTGGCGTCCGGGTCCACCCGCACGTGTCCTGTTTTCCAATGCGCGCGGTTGCATGCTGTGGTCGAGCTCTTTCTTTCGTTTGCATGCGTCCATCGGCACTCGACCGGCAGGTGTTTCAAAACCAAGAGCCTCTTTGGCACAGCTCCGGCTACTCTTCTTCTGATACTGTAGATGCACTGTTTATGAGCTGTTTTTCTCCCACCTCCCCCTCCTCTCACCGACACATCCTGGCAGGTGAAGCTCGGCCTCGGCCCTCGCCACTACTACGTAATTGAACTTGCATGGTGTTTAGTTTTTTTCCGCGGCGGGCATTTAGAAAACCGCCACGAAAAATAGTTGGCGGGGCAGCCCCGCCGTCGGAATGCCGCGCCACGTCAAGCCGATTAACCGCGGGCGGGCATTGTAAAATAACCGCACGGTTAATCGATAACCGCGGGCGTTTTTAATAATGCCCGCCACGGAAAATCGCGGGCTTAAAATATATACCAAGTTACCAACACTTCACTTCTCTCCCTCACACCCCTCTCTCCCACTCCCTCCCCGTCGCCCGGACCCTCCCTCTCTCTCCTTCCCGTCGCGCGCCCTCACTGCGGCACCACGGCCGGCGGCGACCCTCACCCAGCGTGCTAGGATGGGTGGCGACCTCCTCCACCGTCGCTGGGCGCCCGAGCAAGGCGGCGAAGTTGCTCGGCCCGACGGCGCGTGGAGCCGGCGAGGATCCGGCCGCCCGGCGTAGCGTTCGGCCCGGCGGATCCGGCCGGTGGCGCTGGCGTGGGCCGGCCGAGGAGGTCGGCCGAGAGCTGCGGATCTCCGGGCGGCGCGCTCCCTCGCTCCCGGGCGCGGGAGAGCGCGGATCCGGAGCTGCGGCGGCGTCTCCGGCGGCGGCGGCTCGGGATCCTGTGGCGCGTGCCTCCCTCCCTTCTTCGGCCTCCCTCCCCGCGGCGCTCGGCCGGCCTCCCTCCTCCTCCCCTCGGCTGGCGGCGTGGCGCGTGGCGGCAATAAATGATCCGCCTCCGCTTGTCGGATCCGTGGCGGCGAACTTAGCTTCGGCGGATCCAAGGCGGCGCCCCGGCGGCGGGCGCGCCCGCTCGTGGCGGCGGACACGAAAACCCTAACGGGCCCTGAGGCCCGTGATTAGGCCCGCTAGGTTTCGGGATTGATTTTTCTTTTTTATTTTTTTATTTTATTTTACCATGGCGGCATTGTAAAAGACCGCCACGTTAATCTCTATTTTCCGGCGGGCGGCATTGTTAAAAGTCCGCCATGCTATCGATTTATGACGCGGGCGGCGTATTTGCCCGCCCGCGGAGCCTTCCGCGGGCGGACCCAATGCCCACCAACACGAAAAAAGAAAAATGCCCGCCACGGAAGTTCCATTCTTCGAGAAGTGTGCGTTGCTACTTGCTACACAAAGCGCCGCCACAGTGCCGGCGGTCGACGGCCGGAGCTCAACCAAAGAGGGCCTAAATTCCATGATCAATAATCCTCTCGATCTAGCTCCACGGAGTAAATTAACTAGATAATTCGATCAGTTACGTTGCCATCGGTTGAAATATACATGTACTATTGACTTCCGTTATGAAATTTAATCTGTTCGGGTAGTAGCAGGCTACACTTGCGTATACGTATGGATGTGTGTGTGTCTCCTGCGGTACCTTGTTTTGCCTAGATTTCTTTCTAGGTCAAATGATGAGTTGATTTCTGTCAAGAATTTTTGTACTGCGTTCAGTTTATGCACGCATATATGGCCAATTGAGCGTGATGGGACTTGACACTTGATATGCACATGGATAACGCAAAATTCTCTATGGCAGTAACCAGAACACATATGTATATGCAAAAAAGAACATACGTGATGTTCATTTTGAGCACACGGTGTGCTAGCTGGCCGGAGCTGCATATATAGATGTAGTAGACCGAATGGAAAAAGTCTAAATCACACCCCCTACCTTTGGGAGGTGGTCTAAATCACCCCCATTTTTAAATGGTTAAATCACCCCCCAACTTTGAAAACCTGGCCAAATGCACCTAAAACAGTTTTGAAAAATCATAGAAAAATCATAAAATGAAAAATAAAATTGTGCTAGACTTCAAATGAGTAGACCTACATAATGAACAAATAATATGGTATGCTTTTCGCATTTTTTTTTTGTCTGTAGCTTTTAGATTTATGCTTTTTCCTCGTAGTTGTAAAAAAAAAAATGTACTAAAGTATACCATATTATAGCGTAGATCTACTCATTTGGAGTCTAGCACAATTTTATTTTCCATTTTATAATTTTTCTATGATTTTCTATGATTTTTCAAAACTGCTTTTAGGGGTAATTTAACCAGCTTTTTCAAGGGGTGATTTGTGACCATTTCATAGGTTAGGGGTGATTTTGACCACCTCCCAAAGGTGGGGGTGTGATTTAGACTTTTTCCTAGAAAAGAATGCAATGTTATGTATACAATGAGCACACGTAAGCATTGAGCTGCTTTTTCCTCGATCGGGTCATTGACCCGTGTTTCATTAAGAGGAAGAAAACCAAATCCAAATACAAACTAAGCCAGTGATGCCGAAGGCAACGGGCGACCCCAGCTTTTAAGCATAGGGTGGTCGTCCCAAACAATTCGGACCACGCGACTGCGCATCGGCGGATCGGGCGACGGGCGGGCCGACGACGCCATTTGCCGCTGCTGGCGATAAACGCCATTTCCTCGCTTTTTGGAAGCGGGCGGCGGCACGCAACGCGGCCGACGCGGCTGGGAATGAATCATTGAAAAACTAGAGTCGCCGAGCCCTGGAGTATTCCTACTTCTTTTCTTCTTCTTTTTTGCATTTTCTATTTATATCCTATATGTATGACATGCATGCTTTTTTTTATATTTTTTTTTATTTTATATCATATATGTATGACATGCAGGGCCATGTGATTCGCCCCTACCGAGCGGACATCAAAGCTGTTTAAAAGAGAAAACGTAAAACAACAACACACAACACAAGCAACAACCTAACTACTAAAAGCACCCACTAAGTTGATTACATGTTAGCCAGATGACGCCGACGAGGCCGCCAGTTAACTCTCGCCCAAACCGCTGCACCGCTTCTTCCCCCCCATGAAAGAAGACCTCCATGGCCTCCCCCTGTTCACCTTAGCGCAGAGGGCCTGTCAAGTCAGCTTTTGCAGCTCATCGAAGGAGACCACATAATTAAGCATTGAGCTGCTGTACAGCTCAATCGAGATCAGTGCTATGAAACAGTCTATTAACCAATTATATATAACATAATCATCAAATCAAAATTGACTAGGTAGCTAGCAAAAGAGAAATGGCGCGTCCATGAAATAAAGGCATTTGTGGCGTACTGCACACTACTGGCTAGTACGGCGTACGGTCATATCCCTGGTGGGCTGGCCCTGGCCGGGCACACACAACTGACACTGTCGCGACGAAGACGACCCGGCGAGTTGAAAGATACAGCGGCGAGCGCGTGGAACAAGACGCGCGCGACATGCGACGACGCACACCCCGCCAGCAGCTTGTAGCTCACGACCCCCGGTAGGTAAAAGCTTCTCCAAAGGCGTCGCTTCGCTCGTCGTCAGGCCCCCTCATGGCCCGGCTTATATCTCTGCCCGCTTGCGTGAAAAAACACCCCAAATGCTTCAGAGAGGCCTGCCTGGCAATCAAAGAAGTTAGTTTAACCTGGGAGCCGAGCGAGCTGCCGTGTGTGCAGTGTGTTCTTTCTTCGTCTTTCCTGCCTCTCGTGTCGTCGCCTAGCTAGAGCACACGCCCTTATCAAGCCCTTTTGTCAAATCATTTCGTTAGTTCTTGAATCCGTTATAGCTGCCGTCCTCTTCAAGTAGCGCAACAAGAAACCGGCAGAAGCTCTATCTTTTAGTTGCAGAAGGGGTAGGGTTAGGGTTTTCCGTTCTGCTAATCTTGTAGATCATCTATCAGTCGATCGATTGATCTGAGTTGTGAGTAGTGAGTATGGAAGGGTCAGCAGCAGCAGGAGGTGGTGGTGGAGGGGAGGGGGAGAGTCGAAGAAGAACAAGGAGGAGAGCCTGCCGCCGGGCTTCAGGTTCCACCCGACGGACGAGGAGCTCATCACGTACTACCTGCGGCAGAAGATCGCCGACGGCAGCTTCACGGCGAGGGCCATCGCCGAGGTCGACCTCAACAAGTGCGAGCCGTGGGATCTCTCAGGTAAGGATCCAAGAAACCAACTGTATAATATACTACATATGCATATATATACTCACGATCCAAATTAAATGATGAACTCCAACGAGATTATTCATATCAAAGGCTGCGCTTTTTTTCTTCACAAGAACACATCCGCGCGTGTTTACCCAATCTATCTAATATTTTCTCCTTTTAAGGAATTATTAATTAAGAACATGAATAGCTTTTTAGGGAAGAACCACATATTTCAAAGCGTAAATCCATGCATGACCATATCACCATATTATTTGTTGACTTTTGTTATACTCAAATCCACTAATCCAAGTATAGATACAAGGTAGATGTGGGTATGTAGGTTATTTTTCAAGCATCTTACCTTACCCACGGCCGGGAAGTTCTCTCTAATTGTCGTGCGTTTGGTGCAAGTTTTTCAAAAGCTAGAAAAAAGCCTCAAACCAGTACTCCCTTCAGATATCCTACATGTATGAATGGGTCTCTCAAAAGTTTTTTATATATTATTTCTTACATTTTATATTCTTCCTGTGATCCTGTGTAATCCGCGTTTTTATTGTAGCTTGGTTTTGCTATATCGATCTATCTTGAATGCATATGTTGTCATCTTCTCTTCTCGCCTTTTTTTTTTTTGGTGTTTCATGTTTCTATTGTTACATGCATATACTCTCTTCTAAAAGAGTATTTATATGGAGATTTGAAGCTCTCATAGTCTCATGGGGTCATTGTTCTTACTTATTTGTACTCAAAGGCACAACTATACATTTTTATGTGTGCTTTTATATACTTCTATTCTCAGTACTGGCGAACAACTGGATGTGTCATTAATAATACAGATTATATCTTTCAGTTATTAACGCATATGCACTCTCTTGTCACAACGGTGTTGTTTTTTGGACATAAGTTAACAAATAGTATAGGTCCATTAATTAACTGTATAAACCTATGGAAAAATTGTATAAAATTGTTTTCGTTGTCTATGGTCATAGTAGTCGTCTTAATGGGTGGATTTTCTATACAAATATATACTTATAATTGTCCATTAATAAGAAAAAAAAAGAAGAGTAGTGACACCAAGTTGGATACCCGATACATGATATCATCTACTCTGTCTCTGTGAAACTACATATCGTTTTGGGCATGCTCGTTGATTTTGTGCTCTCTTGATCACTAGACAAAATGAGAACTACTCATCTCAATGTTTTGCAACTTTTAACCTATGTCTAAGAAAAGATGCAATTCGAGTTCTTGTCGCCGCCACTTAACCAAACTATTTTAAAAGTTTGATCAAGTTTATAGAAAAAAAAAAAAAAAAAAACGAATATTTGACAATGAGCAGGAGTATTATGAAAATGGTTTGACTCGGTACTTTGGTAGAATGGAATTGTGAAGAGGATCTATCTAATATAACTACATAGACCAGAAACATGAATGCTTTTAAATTTGTTTATATACCTTTTGACAATATAATTCTCATGGTCATTAATATATAATCAGATAAAAGTTAGTTGAAAAATTTTGCAATTATATCTCTATTCGCAAAAACAGAAAACTGCATTTATTTTATTGAGACTGATTACTTGAAATAAAGTAGAAACATGCGGCGGCGATCTCAGGAACCACTCGAGTACCAAACTTTTTGCATATATATTATAGCTTGTATATGCATGTATGTACACTTTATTAGCTTAAGAGAATTATTTGCATATATAATTACCACGAAAAAGAGCATTAGCTAACAGTTTGTATATTCTCTAATAACCGATGATTATGCCAGAGAAAGCGAAGCTCGGAGAAAAGGAGTGGTATTTCTTCAGCCTAAGAGACCGGAAGTACCCAACCGGCG
The DNA here is from genome assembly GCA_015847255.1 of Hyparrhenia diplandra. Taxonomy (NCBI): domain Eukaryota; kingdom Viridiplantae; phylum Streptophyta; class Magnoliopsida; order Poales; family Poaceae; genus Hyparrhenia; species Hyparrhenia diplandra. The sequence continues at coordinate 28,030 of JADLZK010007078.1, read as the reverse complement.
TTCGAACAAACCGTGCCACTAACGCTGGTTATTGGAAGACAACGGGGAAAGATAAGGAAATCTACACTGGTCAGCCACCAGCCACGCCAGAGCTTGTAGGATGAAGAAAACCCTTGTGTTCTACAAGGGAAAAAGGCTCCTCGGGCGAAGACAAACTTTTTTTTTTCAAAGCGTACCATTGGCACGTATTGCATTAAGGGAAAATAGAGTTTTACCGTCGCACACCTTAGCCAAAAAGAATTGGCCGAAGCGCCGCGAAAGCACATTAACAAGAAACACCGCTTCAACGGCGGCGCGATACGGATGTACTAAAGAATAAAACTATTGTGCGACGAGGGTGGGTGAAGGGCGCTGTTCGCGGGCTACGGCTCCGATGACCGATCTCCCATCGGTGCCGCCAACGCACCAGCCCGCAGGCAAAGGGAAGATCTCGCGCGCAGCCGCCGTGGGTTTGCCGGATGAACGCGCTCGCCGGCGCTGCCGGAAACTTACTCTTTTAGCTCGGGACCGGAGTGCATGACGCCGCTGTCGACCGGCGCCCCTCAAGCTTGCCGAGCAGACACCAGCCGCCTTCCGCCTCGGGAACCGGATCGTGCCTCTCATGCTTCCCGCCAGCTGGCACGCCGGAGGGCCCACTCTCAACAGATGATCCCGGATGAGCCGGAGGGTGCGCCGCCGAGGATAGGCTCGCCGAGTGGGATGGTGAGCGACGCCAGAAGTCCTCGGACGCGAGGCAGCTCGCGGCACGCGCGCGGCTCGCAGCAGGTCCCCCGTCGATCGACGGTCACCGGTGGACTAGGGGAGACGGGTAGCTCCACGGCGCTCCTCGCTTCAGAACACCGCCTCTCTCATCCTCGCGAGCGCGCCAAGCTAAGGAAGGATTTTTGCGCACGCTTCTCCCCGCTTCGAGGATCTGCAGCAAAGCATCCCCGGCGGCTCCATGGAACCTCGTGGGCGATCGAGGGGTCGTGGGTAGGCACTCGTGTGGGCTGGCCGCTGGCCCATCTGCGTTGGGATCGACACCGCCGCGCTCTCGCGGTGGTGCGAAGGCAGATTTGGCGCCACCGCTGCCGGGCGCTGCACTCAGCCGCTCGACGACTCTTTGTTCTTTGCTTGCGACGTCGGGGCTTGGCAGCCTCGCCAGAGTCAATATCGGCGAAGTCGATGAAGCCTCGCGAATCGGAGCCGCCACCGCCGACACTTCCGCTGCGTGCTCGAACGGGACGTGTCGGGCGAGCGGTGGACCCCTAACGCCTCCGCGCGCCACGGACCCTCACCGCCCCTCCACCATAGGGGTCGATCCCGCGACCGAGCGCCGCCGGCTCGGGCCAGCCGACAGCTGGCTGACGCAGGGTCCGCGCGACCCCGGACCTCCGAAACCTCCGGCCCTCACTGGCCGAAGCGCCGCTAGCGCTAGAGGCGAGGCGGCATCAACCCTCCTTCGGCTCGCGAAAGTCGAGAGAGACCATGCGCAGGGTGAAGGTGGTCTCGATCGAGTGGCAGCGTGGTGGTACCGAGGTGGAGGCCACGAGCTCATCCATCATCGGGTCCGCACGAGTAGGGGATCCACGCCTACAAGCCGGGTCTAGCGCGAGCTGGTCCTCGACAGTGTCCGCATGGGCCTGCCCACCCCCGCGATGGCCCGGTGCCAATCCTCACCGGGGCCGGGTCGAAGTCGAGGGATCGGGCTGCAGGATCCGCCTCGACGTAAGAAGGGAGGTACCGGCGCACTGACCACCCCAAAGGGGAGTCCAGAGCCACGGACACGGTGCCGATGTACGTTTACACCGTGGACAGCAGCTGCTGTAGGGGTTCCCCGTCAAGGCATGGAGGCTCCTCGCGACCGGCGCATGGGAGAGTGCTGGAGCTGTAGGCGGCGACGGCTTGCTAGCCTTCGCGCTGTGCCTCGCGGCCGGTGCGCATGAGGCAGCTGGTCCGGAAGGGCAACGGGCGGCGACGCGTGATCCCCCGCCGTGCAATTGAAGCATAGCCCGACGAGGGATGGCGTACAGTGACGCCGACTGACGCAGGGGTGGGCGAGGCACGCCGCCGTTTCACGCCGCGCCTGACGGAGAGTGAAGCCGCTCGCCGCCGATTGTGGGCGCTGACGGGACGAGGAGGCTCAGCCAGGGCCGACCCATGACGACGACGATGTCTGCGTGGGCCGACGGGCGGAGGTCGGCAGCGCACGCCATGCCGATGGCGAGCGAGACGCTGCGGCGGCGTCTGCGGCCGAGCCTCCGCGCCGCACCCTAGCTGAAGGAGGAGGGCGCACCGCGGGGCGCTGACGAGCCGTGGATGGCCGACGGCGACGGCGCACATCGACGCCGTCATACGCTGCGGACGGCCGGCACCGCCGCGAGGGGCCGGCCCGTGTCGCCAAAGCCGGGGCGAGGCCTCGCCTCGCTGAGTCAACGACGGCGGTCCAAGCGCAACTCCCCGCAGTAGGGGATGGACAAACGCTGCCGCGACGTGCGGGGGGCCTCCGGCTCAACGGATTCCTCCTCGCTGTCCGAAAGCAAGCCGGAGGGAGCCGGCCCGCCCACCGCGATACCCTTTGGGTCGGCCGACCGAGGAGCCGGATGGTGTGAGACGCCGGGCGAGGCCGTGAGCCACGCTCGGTAGCCGAGTCGCCGGCGAGCCGGGGCGACGGAGGCGCGACGGGACGGAGCGGAAGAACGTACTGAGTACATCACATCCGCCCCACCGCCGGGCGAAGAGGAGCAGCAACAAACTCACCCTCCTCAAGATCCGGCTCGACTAGGGCCGAGGCCGGCCGCCTAGAAGCACGCCCGACGACGCCGACGCCGCGGGCCCTCGGTCGCATCGCCGGAGTTCGCGCCGGCAGCCGGCGCACACCCTCGGCGGCCCTAAGGACCTCCCCGAGGGGCACCTGCATCGAACTACCCTGTGACGGGCGAGGCCGGGCGCTGGCGGCCGCCGCACGCGACCGGCTCTAGGGAGCGGCAGCAGCCACCTCCCGTGAGGCGCTTCGAATCGCGGGCCCCGCCGCCCACCAAGGCAGCAGAGGCCGGCAATCCCCTGGGCGAGCCGCTCCCCGCGGGATGCGGTGGCAGGGGCGACGGGCAAAGATCGCTATGGGGCGCCGTTGCTGCTGCCCCGGGGCGGAGCGCCTGCCGTGACACACCTGACAAAGACGCCGCTACGGAGGGAGTGGCGCAGGCGGCGCAGGGGCCGGGCGCCGTGGTGGGGGACACGGTGGCCGACTCATGGCACGCTACCGCCTTCCACGCCTGCGCCGAGAGGCCGCTGGGCGCCCCGGGCGGATGGAGCAGGTCGCAGGCTCGCGGGCGGTACTCCGAAGCGGGCGCGAGGGCAAGAGCAGATCGCCGCCAAATCCTTGGCCGGGCGGGTGCCCGCCGCCGGATCCGCCACAGCACCACCGAATCCGGAGGTAGCGGGCGGCGCAGGGGTCAGCTGGCGGCCGGCGGCGACCGGCCGGGCGTCTGCTGGTCGAGCCCTCTGCGCGGGCCGAAAGCAGCAATGAGGAAGGGGGCGGGTAGGAAGCGGGGGGGTGAGGGAAGGAGGGGAGGAGGCGGCGGGGGAGGTGGTGGGCGCCGTGGCGGGGCGCCGCTGGGCGCCGGCGGCGACGGGCGGTGGATCCGCCAGGCCGCAACGGTCTGGAGTCGCAACGGTCTCAAAGTCGCAATGCAGCAATCTCTCCCACCATATTTCAACCCTCGAGAAGACAAACTGGGTCATGCATGAGTATCGCCTGCACTCCAAATCAGTCCCCAAATCTAACAAGGTACGGTATATACACATCTTAGATAAGTTCTAAAATTTATATTCATATGTCACGAAATTCACTATATATTCAGTGGAATTTATGATCCTAGCTAGAGAAATTAATGAAGATGTTTTATTTGATGATTTTGTATGCATGACACGCACAGGATGAGTGGGTGGTGTGCCGGGTGTTCGCCAAGAGCGCCGGCGCCAAGAAGTACCCGTCCAACAACGCGCGCACTCGCGATCGCAACTCCACCACCACCACCCGTACGCGCTGGACATGGGTGCCGCCGCTCCTGCCGACGCTGCTGCAGCACGACCCCTTAAACGCCACCACCACCACCACCCGTACATGACCCCGGCCGACCTGGCCGAGCTCGCGCGCTTCGCCCGCGGCACGCCGGGCTGCACCCGCACATCCAGCCGCACCCTGGACGTCAGCGGCGGCGTTCATGAACCCCGCCGCCGTCAGGCTGCGCCGCCGTCGTTCACGCTCTCTGGCGGCGGCCTCAACTCAACCTCGGCGCCTCGCCGGCCATGCCGTCGCCGCCGCAAGCACTCCACGCGATGTCGATGGCCATGAGCGGCCAGACGGGTAACCATCATCAGGTGATGGCAGGTGAGCACCACCAGCAGCAGATGGCGACGACGGGGCTCGGCGGCGTGATCGTGCCCGAGCCGACGGAGGGTTCAGCGCGGACGTGGCCGCCGGGGCCGGTACCAGAACTTGGACGTGGAGCAGCTGGTGGAGAGGTACTGGCCTGCCGGGTACCAGGTCTAGTAGCTCGCTGTGTCATGCATGCAGCAGCAGCTAGCGCCTAGCTTGGTCTATGGATCATGTAGGAGGACAAGATTTGAGGTGGCTTTAATTTATTTAGTCCGTTGTTGTATCAGTAGCTGAAAGTTGCTTTTGTTGTGCTGTAATGTTGTCTAGGGATTATCAACTGTAATCAGTGGGTTGCTCTCTTTATATATCATGTAGAAATCGAGCAGGATAGGTTTGATAACATGCATGTCATGTGCACCAAAAGGGGCTTGGTACTGAGCTCATACAATACAGGTCTCTAGATAAGAGGCGATGGTGTACTCGTCCGTGTGATTGTTTCTGATAAACTTGCATGTTTTCCTTCAAAACCTAACAGTACCTAAACTTTGAATTTTGAGCTATGGTTACGTGACTTGGCGTTCCAGGAATGGACGAATGAGTGGTCATCACGAAAACCGCAAAAATTTCTCTTCGATAAGACAAGACAGCTGGGACGACAGTAGGGAGGCCGCCTGCCGGGTTTGCTCCAACACCGACATGCCCGTAGCCTTTGATTTGATTTTCCCTCGAAGTAACATCAAGTTGATTCGAGGTAGATGCAATTACGCGTAACATCAAACTCACGCTTCACACAACTTGTGTCACAAGTATATACAGCCATGCAGTGCAGCAACACGACATGTTTGGATGCTTAAAAGAGCATGGTTTTGTAAAGTACTTTGGTTTCAAAAGTGCCATGAAATATTTGGATAGTACACTCGAAAACTATAGTATTTTAAAACTGTAGTCCTTTTGAAGTTTTATTAATAACACCACTCTGGACCTCTTTTCCATGCCTCTTTGTTTCTAAAACTAAGGTTTCATGGTAGAGTTTCTCCAAACCACAGCATCCAAGTGTCAAAAGATCGACAAACTTTTACAGAGAGTGGAAGCTACAGCTGAAGTGATCAACAAATGAATGAAAATTACACAAGCTCAAACACATGCTCAATGCTACAAATAATAACCTATTTTAATGAACACCCACAGATTTAAGCTCGCGGTCTCTAATCTGATTAAAAACACCCAACCACAACTCTTCCCGCACAATGGGAGCAGAAACACAGTTCTTGTGTATTGTAGTTCGTTGATACACAACAAGGTTCAGCGATGATGGATCATAGTGTCTATACCTGACAAACGAACTCATCAGTAAAAGGTAATAACATTGGTCAAACTTCCACGATCTGCACGGTATAAAATCAAATACTCAAGTTAAAAACTCAAAATGCCCTGAACCAAACAATATTTATACAACAATAAAAATCGTTTTCTTTAAACCAAGAGAAAATGGATCTATATATTACAGCTTAACCAATAATGGCCGTACCTTCAAGTATAATATGGCACACCAAAGATAGTGTTTATCAATGGCTTATTTGTCAGCATGCCGCGCTTATGCCTCCGATGACATGGTTGGCATTACTGCTCCGTGGATGTTTTTCTTCTTCTGCTTTTGATACTACATATGCAAATGAAATATTCAAATTAGGTGGCTTAACGAAGTCAATTTGTATGAAGTTATGCCATTAAAAAAGCATCTAACTATCTGAACAGTGAGTAAGGAAAACACAAACCCGAAAATTTCAATTAGGAGTGTGTACAAAACAAAGACGGGCATAACCAACAAAGCAGAAGCCTGTAACGAGAGAATGTATAAGCCTGTATGTATACTTAAAACAGCAAGATACAGTTAAAAAACTGATGGTTAGTTGGTGCCTACCAGATACCACACCAACTCCTCAGTTACAAATTGTTTTGTAAATTCATATTTGCTGAAGGTAACCCGAGATAAAAGTTGCCTGAGCCTGGGAAAAGAAACTGGCTGAGATTCTTGGATAGCTTTATTGATCTGAGTATTTATTATAGTAGTACTAAATGGAACGTTTTAGGATCAATGAAAATGAAAAGTAAAGGTGTTAACTAAACTTTATATCGACGTTAATCTATCATACTGATAGGGAACATATATTGCATTTTGGCAGTAGTTTTGATATGTTTACTAACACGAAAAGAAACAAAAGACCACAAATAACCAATGAATAATCAATAGTTTTGACACATACAAAAAAGATAAAAACACTTGACCTCAGTGTTAAAAAGGTATTTCCAGAAGAGAATACAGCAGAAGCTAATGAAATACTGGTAGATGAATATAAAACAACATATATAAGAACTAAGCTCAACTAAAAATTAACTTAAAGAAATCCAGCCATGATTCTCAAAATTTGGGCGCAATAAACATTGACAAAATAAGAACTGCAAGCACAAAACTATAGATAGCAATTGAATATTAACAGGGACCAAAAATCTTAACTAAGGTAGATGGGAAAAGGAAACAGCAAATACCTGCTGATGATGTACTTGTGGCTGTCTCAAGAAACTGTATCCCATATACATTGCGTGCTCTTTTGGCGCAGGGCTTGAGAGTAGTTCCTAATTTTTGTATAATAGTTTACTAGCTGTAACAATTTGATCAATGTGATGGTTTGGATAATTTCTGGCTTCCTGGAAAACATAGAACCAAACAATTATATATCGATGATTTTGTAGGGTTACCTGGTGGAAAACAGTGGAACCATAAAATCTTAAATGCTGGAGATGCACCTGAAAATAGGGGTCAGCAACTTGATGTGCATTTACAAAGATGAGGCCTGATAAGTCACTTGACGTTTGATAAACCTCAATGATTTCTTTTGAGACCATTTGGACATAAAAGGCTTTGCATTTTTTCAAGATAACCCATTTTTCTTTAGCGGCACCCATTCCTTCAAGAAGGAAATGATATTTTAGTGGAAAATGAATCAAGATGTCAAAAATAGAAATATTAAGACAATATATGGCACCATGCTATGTTGTAGTTTAACATTTCAAATACACTTATTCAACTACAGATTCACAAACATGATACATGTCAGAATTTGCTACAAAATGCATTTTAGATATGATTCATATTTAATGCTTCAAAACACATGCTACATCATATTTCAGTAACTGCAGATTCAGGGAATATGTAAGAAGTAAGAATATTACTGTTTTAGCAGTTTCAGATGGGGCTCAGCCCATTTTTTGCCTGTGCTGATTTTTTTTTTCTGATGCCTGCGGTTATTTAGTTCACAGGATATAAATGTCAAATGGATAGATAAGCAAAAGTATCAATTTAGTTCAGAGTTTTCATCCATATATAAATAAAGAACTGAAAAGAAGATACACGGCACCTTCTGTAACAAGCTGTCAAATGCAGGTTTCCCATGTTCATTCCATTGGTTGACATCTTCTCCTGAATAGTAACACAAATTAATATGAGGAGAGAAAGCAACCAAAGAGAGGAACAGTCTTTAGTCCACTCATACCATAGAGAGCTGCATGTGTTGCTAACAAGGTGGCAACCAGGCTCCATGAACCTGACAAAGAAAAACATTCAGTATAATATGCATTGCACATGAAACAAAGAAGGGTAGGGTTGGCATGAAACATAGAAGAGTATCATGCTCAACTGCTCATGGCCATACTTCATAGAGGTTTGAAAGTTCACTGAACAAGAAGTTCTATGATAACAACTACATGCCCAAGAACTGGAGTATGCAGGTTTAGCAAAAAGGGACTTTGTTATTCTATTCAACTTCTCACAATTAGAGCAGTTCAGCTGAAAGTTGAGTTACATTGAATTATGTAGTCAGAAAGATTCATTGGACACATCACCAATATGGCTAAGGCAGATTTATTTACTAAGCTTTTTACAATCAACCTACATCAACCTGAAGCAAACATGAATTTCATCTTCATCACAATTCACAATTAGGAGCAACCAAGCGAGACAAACTACGTTGCATTTGAATTGTGTTTTAAAAAAAAAAATCATTATACTGCACCAAGATGCGAGTCGAATGGTTTCACCAAAAAAAAACTTGGTAAATGAATTTACAAAAACCTGACAAACCTTGATAGATAGCAGAGAGTTAAATACATATTTACCTCTCCCAGCTGTTTAAGCTTTTTTTGTTGTTTCCAACCGCAACTTCATCAGCTCTCCTAGAGACATAAGAAACAAAAGGTTGAACAGGAATGCAAACAATACATCAGAACAAAAAAATCACAGTAATCAACGTATTCTCAAACCTCAGCAACTTTAAGAGAGAAATTAGTCTTCTTAACCTGCGCTTTTGGATCACTAACTTGTCTTCTGAGCTATTAAGAAAGTATAGAAGTATTGAGACACTGCTCAAGTAAAAGCCCTTTTCTTTTCTTTTTGGGAGGCCTACCCCATCATAAAACTGTAGAAAGCACAGGATTTGACAATCTAGCCTGTCTCTCAACAGGAAATAACCTCAAACGTTTTTTGACTTTGCAACGATTGCAACTCAACAAGCCATGACCCATTTATGCCAAGATAAATAAGAAAAGCTAACATTTGGTATGCTGTCATTCCATAGACTTTAGGAAACTGAGCCTAACTTTCAGTAGGGTTGAGGGAGGGTGTGGCTGTGTGCCTAGACCACAGGTTCAAGTCTTGTTGAGGCAAATTTGGGTGCCTATTTTCTTAATATAAAGCCACCTATTTCCTCCTAGGCTGGCTCTCCTTTTTTTCATTCCATGGACTCTGACAGCTATCAAAAACTTCTTTTTATCAAGTGACTACAATCACCAAACTGGCAAACAGTGACACGAGGAATTCAACCACAAATTTTCATGACATATCAGTCATCACTCATGTGTAGTAGAGTTACATATTCAATTAAAAATTAACAAGGACAGAGAAAAAATGGGGAACTTTTTGAACATCTACCATAGTGCTACCAGTACTGGAATCTCACACAATAAAAAAACAATAGCAGTAAGCATAACACAGAAAGCACACTCGCTGTATAACCACAGAAAAATTCACCATGACCGCTAATCAATGAAAAAGTAATTGTAAAAATTTTTAGTAAAGTAGAGAAAAATAGTAGTCTAATGTAGTTGTAGTAGCAAAGAAGATAACTCTGCAACCACAGCTGCACACTTACTTTCTCCAGCTTCAGTATTCAGTTCTTGCACCTTCTTATCAGCATCGCCAGCCCTAGCCTCCAGAGCTGCTTTTTTTTATTTTTTTGTTCTGTAATATCTTTCTTGAGCTTGTCAATCTGGAAGAAGATAGATCAGAAACCACACTATTCTCTCACACAAATAGATCATGGAATTTTACCAGCCCACTACCTGCTTCTCGAGCTCACTAGCCCGTGCATTGGCCTTGCTTGCCTGCTCCTCTGCAGCTAAAGACCCCTTGGCCTGTATAGGCAGTAGGTAATGAATATTGCTGCTTCACTAAGGTATAAAAACATGCTACAGTAGTGTATTCATTGTTATTAAACCTCGAGTGAAGTTACTTCGTCTGCATGGTAATTTCCTTGATAATCATATCCAGTGTTTTCAATTGCATCATTTTTGGTTTTTAACTCCAGGTTCTGCTCTGCAATGCGCGATTCTGCGGAATGAAAAACAATCATGCCAGATTCTCACTATTCAAAAATTTTTGAGAAGAAAAAAATGAAGAACCATTTTGTCATGATTAGAAGCTGGTACAAACTTGCACTCAGCTACACAGGCTATTTCCCCAAATTGCTTCATTTTTCAGACTAAAGCTGAAACTGCAGCTTATAGAACACGATAGATTGGTATGAGCATAATGCGCACTAGTAAGTTGCAAGGAGAATGTAGGCACAATGACAAGGCTTTTTGCTCTTAATTGCAAGGTTTGAACAGAAACATTTGCAGATAAACCTGGCCTTCGTCAAAGCATTTGAAATCGTCTCGAGCTGAAACGTACACCCAGTCACGTGAAACAGCAACCAAACCACCGTCTACTCACCAAATCCCTCCCCAAACCGAACTCTTATTATCTCGCGACAGCCCAACATAATACTGAATTTTCACCTAAACCTAGGAGTCAGCTAAACCCCACCGACGACGCAGCAGAACAGCGCGAAGCGAGCCGGGTACGCACCTAACGAGGAGATCTTCGCCCTGAGCTGCCCCCAGCTCGGCGGCCAGCACCGCCGCCTCCTTGGCCCTCGCGTTCGCAGCGATCTCATCCGCCGCCGGGGCCACGCCCTCCACCGCCGCGTCCTGCGCCGCCGCCGGCCCCGCGACGAGCAGAAGCAGAACCGCCAGCAGCGCCGGCGCCGCCACGAAGAGCCGCCTCGCGATCCGCATCCTCACGAGGCGAGCAGGGGCACGAGGGCCTCGGCGCCGAGATGAGGAGTCGTGGGGAGACGACTACTACGAGGAAGGAAGGGAGAAGTTGGGACAAGGCGGCGTGCCGGTCGCTCGCCTACTTCCTCTACTTCTACTACTACTGGTCAGTCGCCTACTCGCCCCAACCCAAGCCACGTCATGGCACGCTGCTTCGTCCAAGAGGGATGCACGTGGCCGCGGCTGCCTGCCTCGGCCGGCCAGCCCTGCCCTGGCTTGGCTGGCCGCGGAAGGGACGACGAGGTGGGTGTCACGTGGTCGCCGTGCCCGTAGAACGGAGCCGTCAGTGTCTGCACCTCACTCTCCTCTTTTCCCACCTCCTCCTCCATCCACCCGACTCCAGTGGCGGCCTCCTCTCGTCCGCCCACTTCTCGCCGGCGCCGTCTCTCCACAGACCATTTGATCTGTGGCCAAGGTCCAGAACTTTCCTCCTTCCCTCAAGGTACTCGCTTGGCGGTTTTTCTTGCGGCCTGTGGCGGTGTCTGATTTTTAGTTCAGTTGTCTGGATGAAGTGTGGTTGTTTGATCCCCCATGGAGCATGCTCCACTCGTCCCGGACTCAACCTGAACTGAGATAGAGAGTCTTGATTGGATTTCGCGGCGACTTCTGACTTTTGTGGATTTGTGGCTAGTATAGAGTTTGTTTGTGGTTCTTGTTAGTTGGCTGGTCAGCTCTGCTGCTCGGTCAGTGCACCTGGTATGTGTATGTGCAGGTGATGTTCTTCCTGTTTCTCATAGGGGTAAATCTTGGTAAGCTTTTCGTTTAGCCTTATAGGAGAACGATGGTGATGACCAAGATGACTATCTCGGCTAGTCGTTGTACTTGTACGGGGCCTCTTGTTTGTTGGTGTGGATGTAATGGGAAGCCAGCCCACCCAACTGGAGTTTGGTTCTTCCGTCAAAAAACTGGAATTTGGTTCCTCCCAATTTTTGATCGGTTATAACCTTTCAGATTAGGTAATTAACATGGGATTCTTATGGTATGCTCGTTTTGTTGATCGGTTGTGGCACTTCATTTTTTAGACTGTACTAGTACATGTCTAAGCTTAACTGTAGTTGTAGGAAGGTGGGGTAAGTTATGCTCTTCAGTTGCTAAGGCGATTCTTGGCTCCCTTGGGGGTAATGATTTGGCACATTTCAGCTTTTTTTTTCTTACAGATTCACTTTGCTTTTAGGTTGCTGATAGCAGAAAAGGCTTGCAAATTGCAATCACTTTTGTTTCTCACATAAGCACAGTACAATGCATTTTCTGTTACTAGGAGCATTTTAGCATGCTGGGTAACTTCCTTGGTTCCCTTTGCTAAGGAAGGGCATACAAAAGAACATTGTTTGCCCATTTTTGTGCCACCATTGATTAAATAAGACTACACAGGTTGTTGGTTTTTTTCGTGCACACTGAAAAATTTGTATTTATTATCTGCTGCATCTTGTTCCAAAGTTTCTACATTTGTCTTTTTGTCACTCCGGGGATTCAGTGTATCATGCTGGCAAGCAACTTTTTTTAATGGTTTATCTTGATGTTGAACTAGGCATGAAAGTATGCTTAACCTTCATTTCTTTTTTTTTTGAAAGCCTCATGGCAGACAGAAGTGATGGACCAATTGGGAGGCTCCCAGAACATGTTATCGTAGAAATATTTATTCGATTTTGTCTATGACTGGTGCAAGCATGTGTCAACAAGCATTAAAAGCATATTTCAAGGGAGTATACATGTGGCAACTGCTATTTTCATAGCGCGAACTGGGTCGCCCCCGGCTGGTCTCCTAAAAACGCCGCTGGCCTGGGCCAGGAATTCCTAGAGGTGTTCCCGCTAGGAGGTGAGTTCTGTAATATAATGTTGTTGTGTCCCTGTCCTCTCTAAATGTTGGTATTGAAAACAGTCTACTGCCAAATGCTGCTCTCTAGTTTTGGCGAATTCCCTGAATCTTCGTTCCTTGCATTATTAGATTGTGTCCTTTGAATTTAATTTTGGCAATTCACTTTGAAGTGAAGCAAAACAATAAGCTGGCATGTTCTCCCATTCCAGAAAAAAAAAGGAAAAGAAAACTAAGAAACTGGCTTATGCAATACATACCGCTAGGATCAATGCCAGTGTTTTGGCCGCAGCGTCGCTAGAGCCGGGAATTTAATTCGTTTCTAAAAATACTCGCTAGATCAGAATTCAGAACCAGGAATCGTTCTCTTGGGATATGTAGCTCAGCTCTAGTGTTTTAACATCCAATATGAAAATTGTTTCTTAGGGTCCTTTTTAAGATTTCAAAGCACTGTATGTCAGCGAACTTGAAGTACCATCCGGTGGGGAGATTGATGAGCTTGTTGGTCACACTTATCTCTCTGGCGCGAGCGCCTACCATGCCTCACTTCCAGCATACTTCATGGCACCATCTCATTTGGTGAGGGTTTTCTGTTCCAACTTACATAAGAGTGAAGATCATCTTCTTCTTCTTCTTCTTTCAGTGACAATGCGCTTCCGGTGTTTGTGATGATAGTGAATGTGGTCAAAGGCATGCTCCAAAGGTAAAAAAGCAAGGTTTCATAATAAAAAACCATACCAACTAATTGGAATATTTTGATGATAGAAATATGTCTGGTTCCATAAGAAGAGTTCATGTATAAGCATGCTTCATTGTCCTTTTAAGACAGTATTTATCTGCTCCTGTCAAAGGTATGCTGGATGGATTCTCTAGCAAATGCATGGGCTATATGTACACCACAGCTTGTCTAACAACTGCAGGTGTTTTAGGGTTGTGAGGACAGGACATCACTGAGCATTCATATTCCTTCCCCTGTGATATAGGCTTATTGAGTTCTCCTATCCTATAGGCCATAGCTGCTTCAGTGGAAATATTGGAGTTCACAATACTTATCTGTACTTAATAGTTAAGATAATCCTCCCAGAGGATTGTTCATACTCATGCTTAAAAATTAACATGCCTTTTCCTTCTCCTCTGTACAGATCAGTTCATTGCTTGTGGTAATACAGGAGAGAAGGCCCATGATCTTGCTTCAAAGATATGGCTTGCAGTCATTGACAGCTTGAAGAAAAACCAGCAAACTTTCATGCTGTTAAAAACGCATTGCACAAGAAGGAGAAGTAAGATAATTTTTGTTTTCATTTTCTTTAACTCACAAAAACAATACCCACACTTTCCGAGTTACAATGGACACAGGCATAAAATTTCCCAGAAGTACTACTCTGATGCATGGTGATGTTCATGTTTTTAGTACTGGCATAATAGTATCATAGACAGCTTATGGTTGACTTTTTCGATATTCTAGTAGTCATAGCAGATCACTTATGTAATTGTTTCATGTGCAGTTCTTCCTTCCATTTCCATACCCAGATCATATAAGGTACTGTGGAGGGTGTTTGACAAGCTGTTCACCGACTTCCGTGACTGTTTCAGTGGGGCTGAGTACCATGATGCTCTATCAACTGCTAAGTCTAGGTTTCAGCCGGTGCCTTCTACATGGCTCGGCCATTAAAAGCACTGTTGCTGTTCCTGTTGTGCACTTCACAAATATCATAGATAAAGTAGTGATACTTTCCACAAGGGGCAAGGCCTGATGCCAAAGAGTGGCACTTCCAGAGTTCCAGTGGACGATTCATGTACATGTAGCATCTTGACAGCTTCAAGAGCATTAAACTGTTGTTTGAGTGGGAATATTCGTGTTCTTGTAAGTTCTTAAGCTCCTTTGATACAACTCGCCATTTGTACAGTTAGTTCAGTGTAAACTGCACTTTCAGCACCGCCTGGTTTCTATATTTTGAGCTTCCAATAGTATTGCTGGTTTGTATTTTTCAGAATAATTTGCCCAGTTGTTCTCTAATCTGCATATAGGCAATTTGGTGTATGATGTAAAAGTTTTGGGGGAGTACTTCTAATGTTTATTCTCATTATCCACGTTAGTTTATGCTGAATGATTTACAGTCTATTGAAGGTAAATGGACTGCAAAAGATATATTTTGCATCCCTGTTTTTAGACTGTAGGATCAATTACTACTGGATTAATGTAACCCAGATGTAGCGTGTACACTAACTAGTTTACCCTTTGGGCAATCGGTTCAAGAGCACATAACCATAGCCCTTGCCTTTCCTTCTATGGCAAAGCACAGTAATCCATTCATTATAAAATGCAAGCATGTCTTCACAGAACAAAGATAAAGGTCGACAAAACAGAAACAGCCAAGACAAGGTGACATCAGAAACGAAAATCCTGTGCAATATTCTCCCTTTCATCGAGCGCACTTGACATGCAAATGCAACGGTGCATGCTTTGTGTTTGGAACAGATCATCCTTAAATCACGCTCGCGGCATGATGAGGACAGTCCACAACGACCTTCTCGCAATGTCCCCAACCTGTCGGCAAGTCACCGACGACTATAAGAACTCTGCACATTCCCACAACCGTCGCGCCTCCGTGCATGCACCGTCGCCGACTGAGAGCTCAGAGCTCCAGCACGGCGAGTCTCCCCGCTTCTCGTGCTGCTGGCTGCCGTCTGACATCATGCGGCGCGGCTGTCCTAGCGCGTGCCGACCCGATGCTCGAGAGGTTCGAGCAGTGGATGGGCAGGCATGGCCGGCTGTACGGCGACGCGGGAGAGAAGCAGAGGCGGCTCGAGGTGTACCGGAGGAACGTGGAGCTGGTCGAGACGTTCAACTCCATGAGCAACGCCGGGTACAGGCTGGCTGACAACAAGTTCGCCGACCTGACGAACCAGGAGTTCAGGGCCAAGATGCTCGGTTTCGACGGCCGCCTCACAGCAGAGCCGGCGGGCACACCACGAAGACAAGCACCGTTGCGTGGCTTGTGTTTGTATCACTTTCTCTGAGATTATGAGCTTTGCATCGTCACTAATAATAACAGGATCACAGCACCAGTGACTGTGGTAGTAGTCGTTGAAGGTTTCTCGGCTAATTTTAATAATTTCCATGATGTTTGTGCTGGTTTATAGATTGGCAGTGGACGGGGTGAAGGTTATTCTTTGAGGAGGAACTGCCGAAAAGCGTGGATTGGCGAGAGAAAGGGAGCTGTCTCGCCGGTGAAGAACCAGGGGGAGTGTGGTGAGTGATAGGCATCACTGAATAATGATCTCTCAAGAACGATGGCTGTTTTTTTTGTGACTTTTGCGTGTCGTCCCGCAGGTTCTTGCTGGGCGTTCTCTGCCGTTGCGGCGATCGAGGGGCCTCAACCAAATCAAAGAACGGGAGAAGCTGTTGTCCCTGTCGGAGCAGGGGAGGAGCTGGTGGACGCTGCGACACTGCAGGCCGTCGGCTGCGCCGGCGGATATATGAAGCTGGGCCTTTGAGTTCGTCATGAATAACAGTGGCCTCACAACCGAACAGAACTACCGCTTACCAAGGTACGGAAACGGGAAGCTCGTGCTCTTCCATTTGACTGCACCAAAGGGATCAAGGGGATTTGCATTTCTAGCCCACGTTTCGTTTGGGATGAACGAACTGAGAGCATCTCAGGTACATGAACGTGACGGCCAGCAGCGAGCCGGACCTCCTGCGGGCCGCCGCCGCGCAGCCGGTGTCCGTGGCCGTGGACGCCGGCAGCTTCGTGTGGCAGCCTCTACGGCGGCGGGGTGTTCACGGGGCCCTGCACTGCCGACCTGAACCACGGCGTCACGGTGGTCGGGTACGGCGCAGACCCAGGGGACACGGACGGCGACGGTGCAGGCGTGCCCGGCCAGAAGTACTGGATCGTCAAGAACTCGTGGGGGGCCGATCTGGGGGCGACGCCGGCTGCATCCTCATTCAGCGCGAAGCCAGCGTCGCGTCCGGCCTCTGCGGCATCGCGCTGCTCCGAGCTACCCGGTCATGTGAGCCGGCTGCCGGCGTTGAGACCTGCAGGCTGCTCAGTCATGATGTTGGCCATCTTTTTGAACAAAGGGGTTCCTCTTTTCGGATAAGATGCTGTATCTTGGCGATCGATAAGGTTACAGGTTTTTAAGATCGTGTCAAAAACCTGGCAGATTCCATGAGGCAGAAGAAATCACAACAGGACTGCTGAAACAACGCTCTTAAATATCAAGGAGAAGTTACAGAATTACATCTTTTTCTACTCTATATATATAAAGAACCACAACTGAAGTTCTTGTGAACTAGGGTCTCCAAGTTTCTAAGGGTGTTATGTGTGGCCAGTTATGAAAATAATACAATTAGAAATGTGTAGAATTTCTGGTCACTCAAAACAGGCTACAACAAAAACTGGAAGACGCGATTCCCAGAAATCCCAACCGTTCATCTCATTTCTTGAGCAACACATCTTCTGCGTGCTTCTCCATCTTAGGTAGAACCCAGTCGTGCTGTATGATATCCAGGCTGTCTTTTCTCTGCACCCAAAAGCTCTGAAATGGCCAATCAAAAAGGTAAGGTCTCAATCTTATCAAGTCAGAAGTTTAGAACAGATAATTAATAATTATTGACACAGATATAGACATGTTATATATTAACAAACAAATGCAGTAATTGTACATATCAAAGAATCTGCTGTGGGTAACTATTGCAGCAAGGCACCCACAAGTGCAGAATAGAAACAACGACTGAAAAACTTCCGAGTCTATAAACTAGATATCCCAAGATGCAAAAATAAGATGCCAAAAAGCTGGGCAAAGGGAGCCGATAGTTATTGCAGTATCAGATGTCTAACACCTTAGCAAGAGGAAATCATCTACTGTACAACAGGGATCCTAGGAACAACATTCGTAAGAGGTTGTTGATTGACTGTAACTGCATACCATACTGACCTATGACACATGTAACTCAAAATTCATTCTAGTGATGCTCCACCTAACACAAACTTCCTATGTGAATGAATTAATCTAATCTTTAAAATGCTTTTCGAATTAATATTATTAGGCAAATAAAAAGGGAAGGACTAGAAATGCTAGCTTAGGCGCAGAGCCTGTTTGTGTTTTTTTTTCTTTTGAATCTTATAAGAGGTGTTGATAATGATGTGCCAATGTTTCATCTAATATCAATCAAGAACAAGCACCAAGAAATCATAATAAGGAAACAGAGCATCTTGCCCACCATTGCTGGGTTAAATCAGGAAATCCACGCCATTTGCATCATTTTAGCATCATCAGTTGCTGCATATCCAGGCAAAAATCCCAGAATCATTAATGCAATGCAATGAATAAACCTTACCACTAACAAAGTTTACCAGGGGAGCATATAAGGGTGAGTATCATTACCGTTTTCTTCACCAAGGATCAGACTGAAAAAGACCCCTCAAGCCAAAATAAATTAGGAAATACCTATCAATAACAACAAACACTGAGATTATAGAGCCCTAGTCGCTATATCATCAAGGTAATTCAATTCAGTGCAAACAAATTCCTTAACACAGATAATAATTTTACATACATACCATGAACGGCTGCTAACATAGCGACATCAACAGTGCTCAGGTCAATCCCGTTTTGCAGCATTCCCCTGAACCTCTGAGTCAATGGAAGGGATTTTCGCTGAATTGGCATATGTGAATCACTTCAACTACATACAATTGGAGGAGAGAACACACTTGATAACAAAGACAGCAGAAGCAAATAAACATTGGTATATGTCTGCTCTGTGCATTGGAATCTCTGCCGAACTACTAATTCCATCAAAATTATTTAATCCTTAAACAATGCCTCTAAGGTTTATTGGGATCACAAGCCATGGTTAGAAGAACATTGACCACATAATAGCATTTGCCTATCATTTTCAATCAAAAGTGAAAAACGGTGACTCAGCACATAGTTTTGGTGGTCTCAAGATTGCCATACCAAAATGTATCAAAAAGCATTTCCATCATCTATTAACGATACTGATACCATAAGATAAGTTGGGTTTTTGCTTAATACAATAACCATGCAGAGACTTGAAAGGTACTAAGGTAGAATTGAGCTTCTGGAATTAACAGGGGAGTGATCATTTTAACAGCATGCAAATAATATGGGGAATAAACTTGTTTTAGCTGACATATGAGAGGTATCTCAAATCATATATAATAATAAATAAGCAAATATGGACATACCTGCAACAAAACCTGAAAAAGAAAAAGTTCACCCATGCAAATGTAGAAGTGTCTAACGCAAAAGAAGACAAAACAGCATGTTAATATAAGGTGCCAGAAACATTGAGAATGCCACATGGATAGCCAATTATACAGCAACCTACAAATAAATCAATGTGCAGAACATAGAACCTGAGGAACTATCATGAGATAGATTCTTCTTCGTCATGTCCATGGCCATGTTTTGGATCTGAAAACATGGCTGCCTGAGCCTTCTGTGCCTTCCTTTGGAACATGGAGTAATCCATTTTCCTACAGCCACTAGATATTGTAAACACAATATACACCGGAGAAATCATGTGGAATAATCCAATCAGTGTTTAAAATCATACTAACTAAAGGTGCAGTTTTGTTTTGGTCTAGCAGTGGCAGCAGTAACATAATCAGAAACGTGCTATCCATTACACTGTAATAAAGTTTATTTGGTTAGCCTTCCGTGGAGTAATAATCACATGACTGGCCGTAAGGTGAGGGGTAATAATTTCAGAAGGTTTTTAAATTAACGCTTCCCTTGGTTTCCATTCAGAGTTAACGGTTGCAGGAAGAAATCGCCAGACAAACAAATTGTTCCTGTTACGCACATATTGCTTGTGCAGACTCTAATACCACTAATCATGGTAAGCTTAACCATTTCCTTATCCTTTCTTAAATGGACTTGGTGAACTATTTCGATGCTTCACTTAGAATTATGATTACCTCGTTGGTGTAATAAACCTTGCGTGCCTTGAAAGCCTTGGCTGGGATGAACTGCGAGTTGGTCCTCAGGTTCCTCGCCCTGATGACCACCTGCCTGCGGATCAGCAAAACCATCACGTCAGCTAGTAAATCAACAGCTGAGCGACAGCAGCTCAAACTCACAACCACCGATACAATCACAGATGCAAATTTGACTATAAACCAAACCCTCCAGGAGGTTCCTGGATCTAGATCGCTCGGATCCAGCGAATCCTCCAAGCGAATCCGGGAACAGATCGAGAATTGGGGTGGGGACAAGACAAGAGGAGTTTCATACCCTTCCTTAACGAGCTTGGGGTCGGGAGACGGAGGTCGGCGGGGAGCGCATGAGCTGAGACGAAGTAGCGGAGCACGCCGATGAGGACCATAACCACGGAGAGTGGGATCAGGACCCAGTCCCGGATCGCCGTGTCCAGCACCAGCTCCTCCGCCATCGCCGCCGGGAGTGTAGGCCCTAGCTGCGCGGCGGACGGCAGTCGAGCGGAGAGTAGCGGACGGCAGCGAGCTGGCCGGGCAGGGTGGATTGTGTGTGTCCGTGAGGCGGTGCGGCTGCGGATCGATGGGAAAAAGAAAAGAGAAGTCTTCGGTCTTCCGATTCGGTTAGAATCGAAGGTTTAAGTTCTATTTAATGGGTCGTGTATGGAGTTGAGGCCCATTTGAAGTACCGCCGAAAATAGGCCCATACTGTGTATGTATTATGAGCACCCTTTCTTTTCCATTTTTCTTTTTTAAAAAAATTACGATGCAATGACAGCCCTTGTGGCGCCTCACTCACACGTGCATAAACCCTACCCTATGAGCACCTCCGGTGACCACTCACGCCGCCATCCACGGGCAGGGAACCAGAAGCCTGGCGCGCGCGCCTGATGCGGCTGGACACAGCAGGCCTCTGAGGTCTGAGGGTCGTGGTTGTCCTTGCCGCCGGCGCTGTCCGGGTGGCGATAATGCCGTCCACGGCATGGCCTTATCGAGGCGATCTCGCGTGATCACGCTGATCTCGCGTGATCCAGATCTCAGAATTTACGAACTTGTAGCGCTGTTCCTGGACCAAAATCGATCAGAAACATATATACTCTACTACGGCGCTACAGGAATTGTCTGTGATATTCTATCCACCTGCGGTGAGATTATTACGAGGGTTATCAACATCAATGGGCGAGTGATAAAGACTAATGAGCATGCCATGCTAATTACGGGTGCAAAATTACTCAGTTGCCAACAATTAACGAGAATTCCGTGCTAATTACGGAGTACCGAGTACTCAGTTGCCAACAACATTGAATTCCGTTGTATGAAGTATGACTCTGCAAGCTGTCTGCAAGAAATGAAAGCGGAAACGACGTGCTACTCCCTTTAATGTGATTTGGTGGTCGTGGCCAGATCGCCGTCAGCAATGATCGTTATTGGCTATCAGCACTTCACCGCGACATGTGCTCGCTCCTTCCGCATCTAAAGCAGCAAGAACATGAAGTACACGGGATTTGAACATCCACAACTATAGGGTCAAACAAACAACCTCTTCATCATGACACAAATATACCATAATATTGTTCATGCAGGAGTACAAATCACAATCCACAATACTAGACCACGACATGCATAATGTATCTTCATTCGATCGCTCACGAACCCACGATGAACAACAGATTCACAAAATCAGCGTTTGGTTGATAGCCAGAAACTTTGTCGGCGCCGAGTTTGGTCACGCCAAAGTGCGGCGTCGATTTCTCGCCCGAACTTCCGGCACGTTTGTAGAAAATTGAACTAGCAGAGTGTTGGCAAGGCAGCGGCATGCCATAAAACTGCGGCAAGGTTCTTGGCTTAACCAGTGGCGGAGCTGGGGAGGGGGAGGCAGCCAGGCCATCCCCAACAAGACCATGTAATATTCTTGCCGTGTGTTGTACTAAATTGAAACAGCTTGTTTGGTCATCTTTCGGCCTTGTCACACGTCGGCCTCACGGTGAATCATTTAGTCTAATTGTATGCTTAACCTGAGTAGCACTTCACGTGATGCATTCTCTCAAGCTAGTTCTGTCTTGTTAGGGTGTGCCTCGTCCTCAAATTTTGGCTTCTGTGTTGTTCTAACCACGGAGTTTGCGTGTTTAATTCTGATTTGAGATGGGTTTTTACTACGATGAATTTACTGCTAATCCCGATGATTTTTATCTAAGTAATCTCGTCACAAGTTGACTTAGTATTTTTAAATTGGGCATCACTCTTTCTCAATAGGAGTTGGGTATCCCATTTTCAAATCCATCGATCGAGGATTTCAATATGGTGAAGCTTAGCCGTTGTGGAAATTAAAGTAAGCAAGATATCTTGACCACTTTTCAAACTAGCTATTTGTTTTTGTGTGTATTTCTATTACTGTAATTAATTATTACAAGCTACAAATTGTAATTTATGTGGGCGATAAAAATTGCATGAGGCTACCAAATTCTTAATCGATGATGAATATTTGTTTTGGCCCCATTTTTCTCGCCAGCTCGCCACCTGGCAGGCAAACGGTAGTCAAACTTTTGCGGCGCAAATCTGTGGCGCACAGTTTGTAAGGCATGCACCACCGCTCACAAGACCCGAGCGCGCGCCCATTCCATGACCGTCAGCAGCTCCGGGATGGCACCAACAATTAGCTTACGGGCGGTGTCCACTAAGGACTTGGCGCACACCACCAGCGCCCGGACCCCGTCACTGCTGCGCCGACACCGACACCAAACGCCGCTGCCACGACGAGCACCAGGGGCCACCAGCATAAATGCCCTTCGCCGCTAACGCCGGTAGGTGCGTTCGCTCACCTTGCTCGTTGCCTTCGTCGTCTGAAGGTGGTGAATAGAGGCTGAAATGTCTAAACCGGTGGCACGGGAACGAAAGCGCGCTGTGTCGCTGGCTGTGTTATAAAGACCGCCTTGGTGGAGGGTATTGGGGAAACGTCAAACGCGCCATTTGCCAAAACACAATCGTGAAACCGTTGTGCGGGAAGCGAGGTCATACTAAAGAACACAGAATGTGGACATACCAGCTGTAGTACAGAAGTAGACGTAAGTCGTATTTGGTATCATGGCAATTATTCTGTCATTGTTGGTGGTGCTGCTCCTGCGCGATTCACCATGAGCTGCTAGCTGGGAAACGCCAGGCTTGAGGGTTGCATCTGATTCATCATTGGTTCCCTGATCATAGCTGCAAGTAATATAAATTGTGATTGTTGCTTGTGCTCCGGTGGCGAGATTGTAGCCATAATTATACGGTTGTGCTAATATTATACAGCAGTTACTACTGACGCCAATATATTTTTTCATCGAACGATGATTGTCTCTCTGTTGGCGATCTCGCTTAGTTAGCAACTCGACAATAAAGCTTCACATGGGAGAAACCACTTACTGTAGGCCTGGAGGTTAAATTGGCGAGTTGCTTGTCTTCAGCAGCTGTCGAGGTTGACTTCTGTTTACGAAACTCATGGATCGCATGTTCATCGCACAAATTGTGATTCAAATAAAATCAGTTATTGATGGCTTTTCAGGCAATGAACTGTTATCTGTACCTCTGTCTGTGTTTTATTATGGAGGTTTGCTTTTCTTATTTAATGATCTGCAATTTTTACATGTTAACAGGCGCGGTGGGGGTTTTGCAATTTATACTTGTTGAGTCGCCCATGGGAGCTTCTATGATTAACCTCGTCATCTACACGTTATGGGCCATGAGCGGTACAAGTCTTGCCTTCTACTGCCCGCTTTCTGATCGCTACGCCCTTACGTTTTTGTTCTACTTGCTTATTCGAATTCTCTTTTCCTTTCATGTTTCAACAGTTTCTTACCTGCCTGATGCGTTTCTATCTCTCTCGGTGTATTTGGGTCCTACCAGGCCTGTCCCTGTGAAGCTTCGAGGTGGCGTTGACCTTTTCAGTTGCTTCTTCGCCATGATCGCCAATGCCCATGATGTTCGCTGTTCATCGTCTGTGACATACCCTGTTGATTGAGCTCAAATCTAATTGGACCTTCACCAATGGTGATGACACTTAGGCACATAGCATAACCAGAAAAAGACACTTCACGGTTCTAACTTATATGGGATACATGAATATGAATTGGGAGTACACATGCAATCCGTTTCTTAACACAACAAAAATCAATCAGATATTCGAAATTGATTCGCCCAACAAATGCTTCCCTCAGCCAAAAATGAATCTATCTACCAACTCGGCGCAGGCGGGTTAAAGTGAAAATGGATCGGAAATCAGCAAGCTTTCATCTAAAACAACGCCTCATTGTTAAAGAACGGCTTGTTCGCTAAGCGCAGCGGCTTGTCCCCTGTCGGCCAGAAAGTCCTTCCATGTCTCATCAGAACGCAGGTGATGCCGGGTCGGCATGAGCCCAACTTCAAACCTTCGCCCCCCACTGCGGTAAAGCCCCAGGAACCCCTCCTCCTGGATCACCTCACAAACCAAAGCAGCAATCATGTGGCGGGGCACTTCCCTGGCGCTGACCATCGGCAGCTTCACTGCGGTGAAGGCAGTGGTGCTTGCAGTGAGAGACCTGTGGATCAAAGTGGCACGTCAGTCTATTTGCTCAGATTCAAAGTTATCATGAAAGAATGGCACTGATTTTCTATCATAAATGCGTCAATTTAAAGACAAAATGTTGAAGTGGTAAGCCACAGGTGACGAGCTGAAACTAGATGCAATGAGATGGAGATTCATTTACCTGAAAAGAGCCCCCAATAGTGCAAGCTCAGGCTCAAAGAGATGACTTCTTGGCAGTAAGGGGTTGTATCATACATAAAGTAATGATAACAGCCAGGAAGCATGCCAGTGGAAGGTGTTGGACAGAGGCCAGCACGCCAGGAGCCACCTATACCATCAGTCCGATGAATCTTGCTGAAGGCAAGGGCTAATCTTGGATAACCTCTAGATTGATGGTCAAACGATCCTGCTCCAGAACATCAATAATGTGACATTAAGTGGCACAATGTAATAAGACTTCCACAGTTGAACAAGGTGAAGAACGGCGCTATCGGTCCAGAAGTACTCAATTTAGCAATTACCTTAACCGGGGATGGCGTAGTGTGCCAGCTATTCCAGCAGCAGCACCCGGCAATGGCAACCGGAATAAGTGAAGTGGTAGCTGGAGTTTTCAGATTACCAGAGTTGTATCTTTGGGCATCCATCCTCTTTCCATTTCTCTTGAGAGCTTCTGTCATGCTCTCTTGACACATTCAAATCATTCGAGAGAGGTTCAACTGCTTGTGTTGGAATAATGCAGGAGCATGTTGATTCCCTGCCCCAAGCCTTGCCACCCATTTTGTAATGATCTCACCAAACTACCAAAAATATGCCTGAGTCTACTCCTACAACCATTTCTTGTCTAGAAGTGGTACCTGCGATGATGTATGACTTCCTTTTGCTTTTCAATCAATATTCACCTCCATTCCAAATTATAAGGCGTTTTTGACTTTTCTAGATACTTTTTTCTTTTTATTGTGTATCTAGACATAGGTGTATAACGATTGCATAGCAAAAAAATATTATCTAGAAAAGCAAAACATCTTATAATTTTTGAACGGAGGTGAATGGTATGAAACTATTTGTGTGATGTTGAAGAGGATTGAACAAATCGCTAAGCACTCACTGAACTACATGTTCATACAACACAGTTGAAATAACTTTGCAAATTTTAATAATGTGCTGCGCTGAAAACAAAATATTTATATGACAAACTCTTCCACTTGTCACTGATACTCCCTTCATCCTGAAGCATTCAAAATTTGTCAAAAATATAAGGGTTTATGTTAATTAACTCATTACCTCCTACTTAATCCACTTGTCTATTGTCAGCAATCTACTAGGCTCAAAAGAAAATACGGTAGCCACGATATTTCCCCCACGTTAAGAAAGGATGCATTTGTCATTTGTTTACCCCATAATCTGTCCTAGAAGTCTAGCATACATTATATATCCAGGATAGTGGGAGTATAGGGTTTTTGGTTATATGTGGCTGTAATATAATGAGAAACTGCATGGAGAGAGAAAGAGTTGTTTCCAAATTGGATGTGTTAGGAGCCCAATACCAGAAAAAATCTGTGCTTATCTCTCTAAGGTATGCTCTCAGAAAGTAAGTAATTTGTGAATTATCGGTATATGTCATCTTTCCAGAACAAAGCATCATGAAAAAGATAAATGTGCTATGGGTGGCAGTGTATCTGGCCGGTGGCATATCTCATCTCTGAGTGTGTATAGCCAAGAAGCTTAATGAAATCAGAAGCTTAAAGTTTCAACGTTGAGAGCAAACTAGCTGTGGATTTTGCGTTTACAGTTGTAATGTGAAAAATAAATTACCCCAATGGCCGGGTGCAAATGTTAAAGGTAAAGAATGAGGATTTAATGAGCTGCCTGAGAGTCTCTAAAGGGCAAGAATAGCGCTTTTGACATAGCACCAGCTAGTGCTCCACTGGCAAATTCTGACCTCTCTGCTCTCTCCAAAAATGATCTGCAGTGAATTGGATAAAAGGGAAGGCCTCAAATATTCAGTCAAAAAATCATCACTACCTTCAAGCTTAAATTCATAAGGCATCTGAGAAAAAAGAATCGAAACAACTACTTATGGAAAGCCACAGCAGCAACTGCAAGAGTGCTTTGGCAATGTATGGTTGTCAATGTACCAAGAATGAAAAAGGGCAAGAGGGAACAGGGAACAACTGAACACCAATGGTAAACATCTTCAGAAGTATGTGGATGAGAGACCACAGAAGGCATGGACAGAAAAGGACAGCGAATGCATGCCAATCCTACGAAAAGAAAACATTTTGTCAGACCTGTAACGGATATCACTTGCCAAACCATACTTTTTCTAACTTTGCTTACATAATACTTATTCCGTTGACTTCACCAGGCTTGTTTTGATCTTCTCTTCAAGGTTTTTCAATCTTAACAAGCTAGTAATATTGGCCAAAGAGTGTGAAGTAAAAGTTGGTATTTCTCTTAACCCGTGAGGTACAAATATTGGTATTTCAACTGTGGCCTGTGTTGGAATTAAATGAAGAAAATCAACTATCATTTCAGGTTGAAGAAAAAAGCAAGGACAGGCACATGTACATTGATACAAACGATGTTCGTCCTAACTCCTAAAGATAGTATAGCATCCTTACCTTAACTGTTTCCCATGAATGGAAAATTAACAGAAGGTCTATGACTCAGAATGTTGGGGAACGATTGTTGGATGAAGCCACTGGCAGAACAGTGAGAGCAGCCCTTATCTGACAGAAACAGAGCACAGCCCACTTATCGGCAAGCAGGAAAGCACCTAAAGTTGACAAGATTACTAGATTTGCCTGGGTTGGAGGCTTCGAAACTGGAAACTATCTGCAAACCAGGCAGCATTTGAGATGACCAAGCATCTTCGCTGTAGCAAGTTATACTTTACAAAAACGATTCAGGCATCTCGCTTGATCAAACACAGTTCTCATGCCCAGCACTTTGGCGGCAAAAACTCCACCACATTGGGGAATCACGAAACTCTATGACGAATCATCGCGTCAAAATCCTGGAAACTTTGAACCACGCAAGCAATGGGGAAGCACGGTACGCAGTTTCAGTAGTTCGAAAAAGTAACCAGAAGCCTACAAATCAGCCGCGTCATTCCCCCATCGCTCCAGAATGCGGGGAAACCACGTAATAAAAATCGGGTGGGGTTTCGCCCCTCACGGCCTCCGGCGTCCGGTAGCCTGACGCCGATGGCCTCCGCAGCTGGCGCCGTCGAGGGCCGACGTCCGTGAAGCAGCGCCGCTGACGAAACGCTCGCGCCGCCCCGCCTCCTGCCCCTGCGCCAGAGCCAGCGAAGCCACGCTGGCGAGCGATGGCCCGCCGCCGCCCGGCGCGTCCCAGCCATGGCGGCGCCGTGACCGCTTCCTGCTTGGTGCTGCTTTTGGATTTTGGGGGTAAGAGGTGTTAATAACGGGGTTTCGAAGGTCGAGCAGTCAGGCACAAAGGCGCACAGCGCACTGCTTTGCTGTGCTGTCCCGGGCGGGTGATGGTAATGGCTGCGGCTCGTGGAGGGGTGCGATCGCAAAAGAAATGAGCAAGTGTGGACGACTGTTTTTGGGCATGAGGAGTGCGAATAGGCATCGGAGTTTGTCATCTCTAGTCGCCATCTATCTATTTTAGCAGATGAAGGAAAAAATATCATCCAACAATCATCCGACAGTTTGAGTATTCAATTTGACAATTTTGCAAATCAAGGACAAATATCATCCAACGATTTGACATCCAATTTGACAAAGTTAGAAGCTTCTGTAAATCTCCCTTCTCTACATATAAAAACTTGCAGCATCGCTAGTCTTGGTGCCTGCGGGCGACTGTTCTGTGCTTGTGGCTATCAAACTCCTTCTCTCTGGCGGTGGCGAGACTTCTTCGTGTCTCCCTCTCCCCCCACGAGCGTAGATCAT
>JADLZK010007077.1:0-21198 GCA_015847255.1 Hyparrhenia diplandra | reverse complement strand
TACGCTCATATTCATAGCCTATTTATTATTATTATTATTATTTTTTCACAATGCCTTCCTCAAGAACGGTGCCGTAAATGCTTGTTGACATTTCTAGCGCAATCAAAGGAAATGTGTATAAAACCCATCCCCAATAACAAAGCAAGAATGCGCCGACATTCCCAAGTAAAACCACCATGTCGGTGGATCCAAGGGATTGTCAATGGGATAGATCTTGCTATCTTAGATTTTTCATCCGTAGTTTAACGGATCTATCATTGTAGCATTTCACCCTAAGTATTCGTGGTATCGTTATTTATATTTTCCCAAAGGAAGGCATGTGATTAATAAGCTAGCATGGCATCTCTAATAGAGGAACATGTGTTTGCTTAGACCAAATTGTTCATAACAGGGTAAGCAATAATGGTTTATGGATAGTGTGACACACACTTAAGAATCCACCAAAGAAAAACGATAAAAGAAAATAGATAAAGAATAAATAAATAATCTAATGGAGTAATTCTAATGTATCTAGTCATGGCCATACAAAATGAATAGTTAGGATCATATGCAAACCGATTTAATCATGGTTAGGTCTAGGATAACAGTGGAGACTCCCCCGATACCATTCGCCCGATAGGGAAGCATTTACTTAACTCCTACAAAGACACACCTAACGCCTGGGGATTTCAAGGATCTGGCCAGGGCTTGTCACGACCAAGCCGCTTACCCCTCAACCGCGGCGCGGCACTCATATCCGCTAGGTGTCGTATAATACCCGGCACCATGCCCAAGATATTAGAGCACTACTCTTGTCCCCCGTGATCCCCACTCGCCGAATGGACGGACTAGAACAAGAGCAAACCCGGCTGGAACAACGAACCGCTATCCCACCTCTAATCAAGTTAGGCATATGATGATCGATGATGAACCGAGATGAACATGTCAAGATTATGATATGTAAACTATATGCTAGTTCATATACCAACACAAGAACATGAACAAGACTATACTCTAGTTCATAAGTTAGGCCAAGAACATAGATATAAGACTTGTAAATAGAAGAATGCTCCATAGAGAAGATGTATTACCAAAGCACTTTCTTCTAGGAGACAAGCCCTCCTCTTGTAGCTCTTCTACTCCAAGTGCTAACCAAGAACTAAGAAGAAGAAGAAAGTAGAAGAAGAAAGAAGAAGTAGAAGAAGAGAGAGAGGTAGAGGTGGTAGAGAGAGAGAGATTGGCTGGTTTGCCGGACTCCAAGTGGTGTGTTTTGAGAGAGGAGGAGAGGGGGACTACTTATACACTTGAGGAGGGGCCTAAAATGCTAATTTACACCAAAACCGACCTGTAAACCTTCCTAATCTGAGCAAATCGACCATCCCACCCGGGAATCCCCATTTGGCGTGTGCACGAACGCCCCGAGGTTGGGCCGAAACCGCTTCGTGGAGGGTGCGTCGCACTGTGGTGGAAGCGCTACAAGGGCCCTACCGCCCTCGCCTCGTGGGGTGTCTTCCTTCGCCTTGAAAAGTTGTGGGTCGGGCTTGGCTCGCCCAATTTTGATGTTTTGGGTCGATTTGCTCCTCGGCTTGTGTTTTGCAATAATGCGCTTTTCCTGATGGCGATTTTGGTCGATTTTTTCCACTTGCTTTTATTATAAATCGCAAAATAAAATAATAGACACTACAAGTGGAATTTTATTAGTGATAAATGCATATGAGTATAAAAGGTATAGTTTTACTCCCTTTATGGTAGTAAGTTCACGAAAAAATATGTCGCTGGTGACCGCTGCAACAAACTCCCCAAGCTTACCCCTTTTGGCGCCGCCCCTCGAAAGCAAAAAGAGACAAGTACTTGGTTGTTGATCGAGTTGCTACTATGCCGATTACGCTTTACAAGTGCCGTGGTTATAATAAGATTTTCTACTAGAGTTTGAATAAAATGGCACATCTTTTTCCCACCCTTTATTACCTTTCATCGAAAGGGGCTTTCTAGCTTTTCTCAAAGTCTTGGGCGGCCGTGATAGAACGGTTATAACCGAGATGCTTATCATTCATCCTTTTGATCAACTTTTTATCCCGGTTTATTTATTTAGATAATATTTATTTTTTTCGAGAAAGTATGGGCTTTATTGCTATATATATATTTTTATCTTTTTTTTTTGGAGAGGTGGGCTCTACTCTACTTCTAGACTTTTGTCTTTTTATTTCCTCTCTTTTTTTTTTAAGAGATGTGGGCTCTATCATTTCTGACACTTGTCCATTTTTCATCTCATTTTTTTTTTTTTTTTAGCATAGCCCATATCATTTCTTTTTTTTTCAAAAGTAGATTCCCTGATGTCAAGTTTCTTTTTTTGGACGAAATCATAGCAAATCCATTTGTACCATATCATACTTGGCAACAACTTAGACTAGATAGAGCCTATGCAACCCACATGAATCGGTTTTTTCAGATGAGTTTTTAGACTTAGCCACTAAACCCAAACTTTAGAGAAATTCAATTATAAACTAGGCAATGTGCAAAACATAAGATGTAGCAACTATTCATCATTTCAACAAGGGACTAAGACTAAACATTTTATAGCTCATATATATAAACATTAAGGCACATAGAAGAGCTACTTATTCTATTTTTGGATTTTTTTTTTTTTTAGTTTTAGTTTTTTTCGATGCAAGATTGCTGGAATTTAAACATGCTAAAATAAAATAAAAATTTGATGGAAGTAAATATGCAATGCAATGATACCTGTGGGGGTCCTCCCCCAAGCTATCCGAGGCCCGTGGGTATCTTTTATTTATTTTTGTTCTTTTTCCGAGATAGCTGCCATTTTACCTTTCGGGCGAGGGTCCACTTTTTGAGTCTGTGGATCGACTTTCTCCGCTTTGTTGTTTGATGGCGCACTCAACTCCTCGAGATACGGAGGGTCGCACTTCCTTTAGCTTCCACACCTTTTGTGGAGGAGTGTATTTTGATTGTTTCTTTGGTTTTGGTTCTTCTTTGGTGTGGAGCTACCTTCCTGGCCTTTTGTCCTTTTGTAAAGATTGGGACCTTTTCCTTCTTTGGTTTAGAGTCGCCTTTTTCTTTGTTCCCACCTTTTATTTTTGCCGACCGCCTTTGAAAGTAAAGTCCGGCCTTTGGGGGCTGGATTTCTATTTCTTTAATTCCTTTGCTCCCCATATTTTATCCGATCATTTTGCACTTTTCCCGAGACTCGAGGCCTGAATTCAAATTTTTTTCTTTTCATTGCCATTGATATTGAAGTGGATTTCTCCAAAATTTCCCAACATCAATCTGCAGGCCCCTACAGCGTTTCAAGAATGGTCAGCCCAAGGATGAGTGGTGTATCTTTAGTGAATTCCATGTCCAACACCACAAAAATCAATCGACAAAAATACCCTTGGATTTTACAGTATGTGTCTTCGCAACCCCCCGCCGATACCTTATAGATGAGTCCGCCAGCCGTAGTGTCATAGATGTTGGCTCTAGATTTGTACGCTTGAGTTTGTCAAAGACGGACTTTGGCATGACACTAACACCGCCCCAAATCACATAAGGCGGGTTGAATGTTTGTGTTCCAATTGAGCAGGAATTGTAGGGCATCCCGGATCTTTTCTTCTTTTCGTGCGCATTTATCTGTTCGTGATAGCGCATTGCATTCTTCGCTTAACTTCACAACTTCCGCTGTTGGCAAAGGGCCGCTTGTTCCGATGATATCTTTTATGTACTTGGCATATGACGCACACATGGAGCATGTCTAGGAGTGGCACACTTACATGTACTTTCGATCATCTCCATGAACCGAAAGTGAACTGCTCATCCAAAGGTTCCGCTTCCTTTGTTCTTGTGGTGAAGGGTAGGTATGCTGTGTTCAGATATTCCAAAGTGGTACCTCCTCCACTTCCGCTTCTTCTCATACTTGGGGGTTACCTCTTCGTGCAACTTCTTTCTCGCTTCTCACCGTAGAATTGGGATTTGGTGGGTCATGAGTAGATCTCCCCTCCTCGTAGTTACCGCATTTATGCTCTCCCCGGGGCTTCGTGATTTCTTTGAAGCTTTTTCTCCCACCATTATCTGGAGACAAGCAAATTAGCCGGGCTATCTCAGGCTTCAATCTTTTGCTGAAGTTCAACCGATTTGTCATAGCAGAAGTTGAGTCCGGCCCAAATTTTGCCACCGACTCCTTCTAAGATGTTATCGGCCCGCTCATCTTTTTGGTGAGGTTTTCGCTGATCTTGGCTTGGCCCAGTACACGGGTTCTGAATGACGGCCACCGTGGTTATAGTTGAGTTGTATCCCCGGGCTGCCTTTGGAACGTGGCCTGGATCGGGTTATTCCAGCCTCCGAGGTAGGTTGGCGCATACCCGCTGCCGCTGTTGATGAAGGCAGCTTCTTCACGGGTCCCGTGGCAATTATCCCCCTCGAAAGGCCAACTTCACCACACGCCTCACGTGTCATGTGAGCGCCTGCGGGCGTAAATCGGGCGCCGCCGTAGTAGAGTCCGGGTACGCCTCCAGTTTCGGCCAGAAGATTCATTTTGGCGCAAGCATATCCGGCCCTTCACGGTATGCATGCCTTTTGTGTTTTGCTAGGGCTCTATCTTCGCCCCACCGGTTTGCCACCATTTTATCAATCGTACGCGCGGCCCGATCGATGGTGAGCGATAGAAATGCTTCACCAGCAGGGCGCCGAGGTGCCCCTTCGATATGGCGGCCGGAGACCATTGTAGAAGTTCGAGCACCAGCTACCTCTCCATCCCGCGGGTGCGGCATGCTAGAATGTATTCCCTCGCAGCCTTCCCACGCCCTAATGGGTTCCATTGATGTCCGGCTGAAATTGGCGATCCTTCCCCTCGGGCATTGGTTTTGCCCATGGGGAAGAACTTAGCCAGAACGCCACGGAGCACTTGGCCCACGCATCGACGACTTCCTTGTCCTTGTAGAACCATCAAGCTTCCTTCCCCACGAGGGAGAAAAGGAAATAGGCGAGCCCGATAAAGTCGGGTTCGACGCCCTGATGACAATGGTGTCGCATAGCTCAAGGAAGTGTTGGAGATGAGCTGCTACGCCCTCGCTAGGCAGTCCACGTAATGGACCGCTCGCACCATGGTGATCAGCCCAAAGGCGCAGTTCAAAGTTTTTGTCCGCACATTCACCACCGCCCAAAGGGCACGCTGGTGACAATGAGTAGAGAAATCGCTACAAATGAATTTCCTCGGCCATGTGGCTTGAGTTGCGGTTGGTGCAGGATGTCGGTCTCGACCGCCGGGGTTCCGGCCAAGAAGAAGCGCACGAGACCGTTTCTTCCTTAGGAGTGCCTCTCGATCGGAGATGAAGTTTTCCCCGAAAGAGGGAAACCCGACATACACTATCCTCGCTTTCATCCACAAATGAGAAAAAATATAAAAGATTAGCCTCGTATGAGCAAATGGTAGCCACGCATCACGCTCATATTCATAGCCAGCTATTTATTATTTTTTTTCACAATGCCTTCCCTAGCAACGGGCGCCGTAAATGCTTGTTGACATTTCTTAGCACAATCAAAGGGAAACAGTATAAAACCCATCCCCAATAACAAATGCCAGAAATGCTACCACGACATTCCCAAGTAAAACCACCATGTTGCTCTGATCCGAAAGGGATTGTCAACGGGATAGATCTTGCCATCTTAGATATTTCATCCGCAAGTTTATCGGATCTATCATTGTAGCATTTCACCCTAAGTATTCAAAGCTATCATTATTTATATTTTCCCAAAGGAAGGCATGTGATTAATAAGCTAGCATGGCATCCGAATAGAGGAACATGTGTTTGCTTAGACCAAATTGTTCATAACAGGGGTAAGCAATAATGGTTTATGGATAGTGTGACACACACTTAAGAATCCACCAAAGAAAAACGATAAAGAAAAATAGATAAAGAATAAATAAATAATCTAGTGGAGTAATTCTAATGTATCTAGTCATGGCCATACAAAATGAATAGTTAGGATCATATGCAAACCGATTTAATCATGGTTAGGTCTAGGATAACAGGGAGACTCCCCGATACCATACGCCCGATAGGGAAGCATTTACTTAACTCCTACAAAGACACACCTAACGGGGGATTTCAAGGGACGGCCAAGGCTTGTCACGCACCAAGCCGCCTACCCCTCAACCGTGGGCGCAAGCACTCATATCCGCAGTGTCGTAATACCCCGCACCATGCCCGCATATTAGAGCACTACTCTTGTCCCCCCCAGATCCCCACTCGCCGAATGGACTACTCTAGAACAAGAGCAAAACCCGAAGGAACAACGAACCGCTATCCCACCTCTAATCAAGTTAGGCATATGATGATCGATGATGAACCGAGATGAACATGTCAAGATTATGATATGTAAACTATATGCTAGTTCATATACCAACACAAGAACATGAACAAGACTATACTCTAGTTCATAAGTTAGGCCAAGAACATAGATATAAGACTTGTAAATAGAAGAATGCTCCATAGAGAAGATGTATTACCAAAGCACTTTCTTCTAGGAGACAAGCCCCTCCTTGTAGCTCTTCTACCCAAGTGCAACCAAGAACTAAGAAAAAGAAGAAAGTAGAAGAAGAAAGAAGAAGTAGAAGAAGAGAGAGAGGTAGAGGTGGTAGAGAGAGAGAGATTGCCGGTTTGCCGGACTCCAAGTGGTGTGTGTTGAGAGAGGAGGAGAGGGGGGGACTACTTATACACTTGGAGGAGGGGCCTAAATGCTAATTTACACCAAAAACCGACCTCGCAAACCTTCCTAATCTGAGCAAACCGACCATCCCACCTGGAATCCCCATTTGGCGTGTGCATCAACCGCCCCCCGGGTTGGGCCGAAAACCGCCTTCGAGGGTGCGCCACACCCTGGAAAGCCAAGCACTCTGGGCTCGACCGCCCCGCCTCGTGGGGTGTCTTCCTTCGCCTTGAAAAGTTGTGGGTCGGGCTTGGCTCGCCCAATTTTGATGTTTTGGGTCGATTTGCTCCTCGGGCTTGTGTTTTGCAATAATGCGCTTTCCCTGATGGCGCATTTTGGTCGATTTTTCCACTTGCTTTTATTATAAATCTGCAAAATAAAATAATAGACACTACAAGTGGAATTTTATTAGTGATAAATGCATATGAGTATAAAAGGTATAGTTTTACTCCCTTTATGGTAGTAAGTTAACGGGAAAAATATGTCGCTGGTGACCGCCAACACTGCTAAGTCCTCGTGAGTCGGTGGGCAAATTGTAAAAAACTTATGGCAGCTCATGCTAATCGAAAAGTCGCCTTTCCTCTCGAAAGTCGCTCTTTTCCTCTTATATCGCGGTTCGCTTACTACTCGACTTTTGGTGAGCTTCATGATTCGAGAGCCGATGGCGGCTATTCTTTCGCCGGCCGCAGGGGCGCTGGAGGTCATTAGGCGCCGCGCCATGCTCTAAAAGCTTAAGGAGCTCGCTGGCGTAGTCGCTTTCGAACATTGCCCGAGCTAAGAGGAGAGAGTGTGAGTTCGAAAAGTTTGAGCTCGCCGCTGAGCTCTAAACTCGTAAGTTTTGGCGAAAAAATGGTGCATTAAAAACGTGGGCGCGGTGCACCCCGCCTTGTAGCCCCTCGAAAGTAATGGTTCGCCGTATGTAAGACCTGGCCGCTGCTCGACGTATAAGGAAAGAAATTCAAATGCTTGCACGCATTTTTGCATCAATTTGTGCTTTTATTGAGCTCTCGCAGCTACAAATACTTCAAAATACACTTAGGGTAGAAGTTTACGTAGCTATTCATGTTCCGTGCTGGTGAGGACTCGCCTTGGTGGTCCTTGAGCTTGTATGTGCTCGGGCGCAGCACTTGGTCGATGGTGAAGGGACCTTCCTGTGGCCGGTGAGCTTGTGCTTGTCTTTTGAGCTCGACTCGCCGCAAAGACGAAGTCGCCGACGCCGAAAGCTCGCCCCTTGACGCGGCGGCCGTGGTAGCGCCTCATAGACCGTAGGTACTTTTAGAGTGAATGAGGGCGGCGTCTCGAAGCTTCGCCGAGCTCGATCGGGCGCGCCTTCAAGCACGCTTGGTTATTGTGCTCGCTGAAGGCCTCGGACGCTGGGTGAACCGCACTCAAGGCCTGTGAGGGAGCACGCCGGATCCGAGACGCAGGGAAGAACGGGCGCCCGCCTCGCGGGCTCCCCGCTTGGTATTGTAGCGAAGATTCCATACGCACCGACGGAGCTCGCGAGCCACCGGGCTGGGCGATTTTTTTCGAGCCTTCTTGAAGATGCGTAGACTTCACGCTCGCAGATCATGCCGCTAGTTTTTACCGCCGCGTCCTCGGTGACCAAATCTGGCCGCGGTCGGCGCGATGCCGGATCAATGCACTGGGCCGATGAAGACCTCCCCACGGGTTCGTGCCGCTATCGGTGATGATGGAGTTCGGGACCCGGCGCGGATGATGCCGGTGAAGAGCTGACGGTTTCCTCGCCGGCATCGCTACATGGGCATGACCTCGATCCACTTTGAGAATCTTGTCGGCGGCTTAATAGGAGGTGTAGCCCCGCCGCCTTTTTGAAAGGTCCCACCATGTCGAGACCCCGTACCGCGAACGCCGTGAGTGGGATCACCGAGGGATCGAGCCAGAGGTGTGTCTCGGGGTTGGCTAAGAACCGCACCCCTTCGCAGCTGCCGGACGATTCGATGGCGCCCACGACGGCGCTGGGCCGCTAAAAACCCTGCACCGAACGACTTCCCTATTAGCTGCGGGCGCCAAGATGGTGGCCGTGATTCGCCGGAAAGTGGATCTCTTCGTCGAGCTTCTCCCTTGCTCGTAGGTGATGCAGCCACCGAGGACGGAGGCTCCGCTACGTAGAGCTCTTGCCCGACGAGGATCTAACGACTTGGCCCCTTTCACGCCAGCGCTTTTGATTCCTCTTGCCCTAGGGGAGCTTTTCTCCTTGAACTCACATCGGAGCAGCGGGGATCCGCCGCCGCTTCGGAGCCGCCGTGGTCGAAGCTCGACCCAGACCCTCGTAGCCGCCCCGAAGCCGCTTGGGTGTGAGCTCGCGGGCTAGGCAAGCTCTTCACGCTGGGGAGCTCGCTGGCGTGGAGCGCTCTACCTCCATGGGGTCCGGTGCTCGCTTCGGGCGATCGAAGTTTGCGTCGCTGCCGTAGGGGCCGCCCCTGAGCCGTGATCGACGGCTTATGCTCTGTGCGATGAAGACGCTCCGGGCGGGACCGCAGCGCATCTCGACGCTGCAGCCATGGCTAGAACATCCGGGCCGTTGTTGAGGTGGCGTGAATGTGGCTGGACTCGAGCTCGTGGAAGTGCTCTCAGCTCGGACCTTCTCGGGTGGTAGGCGGTCATCTTCGGGTTGACGCAGCCGACTTCCTTCATGATTTGGTTCTTTGACGAAGCCGAGTCGAATTCGAGGTGCCGGACGCTGAAGCTCGCTGGCGCGCCAGCCATTCACCGTAGCTCGCATCGCCAATGCTTGTTGACGGAAAGTGTAGGCGGATGGAGTACTTGCGCGCACCTTGTTTGAGATGAAGACGAGTCCACGCCGTACTTTGGCGGGACCCGCCGGCAAGCCGGGCCGTATTCAAAGATTCGAGCGTCGCCGGCCTGGCGGCCGCCAATTCTGGCCCACTCATAATGGCGAAGTTTCGCCGCAGCCCGATTTTATGGCGCCTTCGGGGCGAGGTGATATCGGGTCCCATGAGCTCAATAGCCCACTTGGCCATGCGCGCTCGTAAACTCCTGGGCTACGACCTCGCCAAGTGGGAATTTGGAGACGACCTTGACCGGATGGGAGTTGAAGTAATGCCTCGAAGCTTGGCGCCGTGATCAAGAACGTACACGAAGCTTTTCTGAAGGCGTGATAGCGGTCTTGGTGTCGGTGAGGACTTTGCCGATGAAGTACACCGGATGCCGTACCTTGAGCGCGGTTCTTCCTCCTCCCTCTCGACGACGAAGCGTGCTCACCACCTTCGGTGGTGGCCGGTGATGTAGAGGAGGATTGGTTCGCTGGGCGTAGGGAGCCGCATGAAAGTACGCGCAGATTAGTGCGAGTTGCTTCAGCGAAGTCGAGAGCTTGCCGGGCTTCATCGGGTTCGTGCAAAAGCGCCCTCACTTTCTTCAGCAGCTTTGTAGAGCGGGAGGCTTCGCCTCGAAGTCGAAGCTATGAAACGACTTAGTGTGGCTAGGCATCCCGTGAGCCGCTGCACGCATTCTGACGCTTTTGATCGGCCCCATGTTTGTTATGGCGGGCGATTTTCTCGTGGTTGGCCTCGGCGCCACGCCGAAACAATGAAGCCAAGCAACTTCCTCGAGGGACCCCAAGACACACTTCGGATTGAGCTTGACTCAACTCTGAGCTTGGCAAAGACCTTTTCGAGGTCGTGGATGAGCTCTTTTCGAGCGCTGCGTCTTGACAACGATGTCGCCGACATATGCTTCTACGCAGCCTTCCGAGGAGCTCTTTGAAGACTTTCTCGCATGCACCTCTCGAAGGTGGCGCCGGGCCGCTTTTCAAACCGGGGGGCATTGTTACGCAATGCACGCGCCAAACGGAGTGATGAAGGAGGTGGCGAAATATCGAGCTCGCTCATCGCGACCGGGTGGTAGCCGGAGTAGGCGCCGAGAAAAATGAGCCGCCTCGCACCGAGGTGGAGTCAACAATTTGGTCGATGCGCCGCAAAGGAAACGGATCCTTTGGGCATGCCTTGTTGAGACCCGCGGTAATCAACACACATTCTCCATTTCCCATTCTTCTTCTTAACTAGTATGGAGGTTGGCTATCCACTCGGGATGATACACCTCCTGATAAAAACCTAGCGTTCTAAGAGCTTATCTATCTCCTCGGCGATTGCCTAGCGCCGATCGCCGCCGGAAACGCCTCACCGCTTTACCTACGAGAGCCGTTTGATGTTCATGAGTGTTTCTACGACTTCCCTGCGATGCCTCGGTATATCCGAGGCCCCTCCCATGTGAATACATCGAGGTTCGCGCTGAGGAAGTCGACGCAGCTCGCTTCCTATTTCGGTGAGCTTTCTGCACTCCACTCGGTAGGGTGCGCCATCCTTGTCGCATCGCGGACCTCCTTTTGGCGGCCCTTCGGCTCGATCGTGCCTCGCGGACTTTT
Source organism: Hyparrhenia diplandra (assembly GCA_015847255.1). Taxonomy (NCBI): domain Eukaryota; kingdom Viridiplantae; phylum Streptophyta; class Magnoliopsida; order Poales; family Poaceae; genus Hyparrhenia; species Hyparrhenia diplandra. Next base: position 10,109 of record JADLZK010007077.1, on the reverse strand, counting down.
TGAAGCTCGACGGACGCAGCTCGTGCTCGCCACCTTCCGGAGCTCGCTCTGCTGAGCTCGCGGCTCGCTTCTTCTTGAGCTCTGGGAGTCTTCTACGCCGCCTGAAGCCGCCATCTTGGGCAGAGATCTCGCCGATCTCGACTAGGGCGCCGGGCGAGTGCTAGACGGGCGTGGGCGCTGTACGAAAATGCCGTGCGTCAAGGTGGAGTCGACGGTGATGACCCCTCTGACCGGGATCTTGAGCTTGAGTAGTATAGTTGGGGACGCCATGAACTTTGCATAGCACGCCGCCTCAACAGGGAGTGGTAGGCGTCTTGAACCGAGCACCTCAAACATGAGGACCTCCTCGCGGAAGTTGTCCCGGTGCCGGGCGGTGACGGGAGGTCGACCGCCGAGCTGAAGCATCTCGCTTTCCCCAGCATCACCCCTTTGGACGGCTCCAGCCGATGGGCTGGAGACGCCTTGGGGATGCCAAGGGCTTGGAGCGCGGATGTAGAGGGAGGTTGAGGCCGCGCCGCCGCCCATCAATACCTTCCCGCAGGCGCATGGTGCCGGCGATGGGGTCAACAACGAGCGTACCTCCCTAGGTACGGATGTGTCGGGATGATCGGGCTTTGTCGGCGGTGATCGCCGAAAGCTCGACTCACTTTAGGTATCGGGGTAGCCGGCTCGCGTGAAGAGGACTCGCGCAAGCGCGGAGTTTCGCTTCGCTGCTGACTCGTGAGTCGGTGGCTCCCGCCAAGACGACGCTGACGCGACCGCCCTCGATGTACATGCGTCGGCGCCAACTCGCCTTTGAGCCGCTTTTGGCGCCTTGTCGCCGCCGCCCTTGTCGCCGCCCCGTAGCGCGTCCTATCACGCGCTTTCTTCATGAGTCGCAAAGTCCTTCATCTTTTGTGCTCGACCGCCCCTCGTGGTGCGCGTACCTCGCTCGAAAGCATTTTGTCGGCGTTTTTGGGACTAAGGCCTTGCCGCTCTTTGCCGCCAGCCTCTTGGCGCTTTTTGTCCACGACTGCCACGCTAACTCGTTGCCGCTGTCGCCGCTGGGGCGCTTTTGTTCTTCTTGTTCTTCCTTCGCTGGGAGTTCATCCCCGCTTCGCTTGCCGCCTCTTCGCTTGCCTCCTTGCCTATGACGGCGAGACGCGCCCTTCTCCCTTTAGCGCGACGCTGCGGCGCAGGTCGAGGAGCTCTTTTCACGCTCAGGCTTTCGACGCCGTAGCCTCGTGGATCGTGGTCTCGCAGTGGTGCCGAAGGTGAAGGCGGTGATGATCTCTGAGTCGCAGGCCTCCAGAGGTTGTTGCAGCTTGGAGAAGCGCCGATGTAGTCGCTGCTGTTTCCCTCTTCTTCGCTATGCTCTCGTGTCCTACATATCGCGCTTGGCCGCGCTAGGTGCCCTCGAAGTTGCCGACGACGACATCTCGCAAGTCCTCCCAGCGCATAATGGTGCCTCGGGAGGTGCTCGAGCCATGATCGCGCCAATCTCGCAAGGTAAAGTGGGAGGTTGCGATGATGAAGTAGTCGCCAGAGGGCACCTCCCGCTCGACAGACTCGAGGCGGTAGTCCTCGAGCCATGTGGCGGGTCGGCCTCCTCGTATTTCTCGCACCAGGCCTGAGCTCTGAAGCGAAGGGAACGGGCGCGGGATGCGCGGAGTCGGCGTTCCAGGCCTCCCTCGAGCCTGAGTTTCAGGCCGCGATCCCGCTTGGGATCTGGCCATGCGCAGCGCGATCGCGTGGGGCTACGGCTTTTGTCTTCGCCGCCGTGGCGCCACCACGCCGCTGGCCGGAGGTGCGCAGGACGCCTCGTCGTCGCCGCTGGCATTCTTGTCGCCGCCCGGTGGACGCTCTTGTCGGGTTCGGTCCGCCTTATACCGGGCGCATGGTGTCCTCCGCTACCGCGGTTCTTCGCCGATCCGGGCCGGACGTGGACGCCGGGATGAGAGGAGGCCCTGTTTTCCCGCAATGACGGTGGGACGCCGAAGCCGCCGGTTGATCGGTCACCAACCCATATATTTTTCTCTCCCAACCAACTTACTACCATAAAGGAGTAAAACTATACCTTTTTTATACCATATGCATTTATCACTAATAAAATTCCACTTGTAGTGTCTATTATTTTATTTTTTGCAGATTTATAATAAAAGCAAGTGGAAAATCGACCAAAGTACGCCATCCGAAAGCGCATTATTGCAAAACACAAGCCCGTGAGCAAATCACCCAAAACATTGAAATTGGGCCGGCCAAGCCCGCCCACAACTTTTCAAGACAAGGGAAGACACCCCACCGAGGCCCGGCCAGGGGTCGAGCCTGGGGGGGTGCGCTACAAGCACACCTGCGGCGTCAAGCATTCCTTCCCTCGAGGCGGTTTCGCCCAACCGGGAGGCGTTCGTGCACCGCCAAATGGGGATTCCCGCCAAGGATGGTCGGTTTGCTCGTATTAGAAAGGTTTACTGTGTCGGTTTTGGTGTAATTTAGCACTTAGGCCCCTCCTCCAAGTGTATAAGTAGGCCCCCTCCCCCTCCCTCTCTCAACACACACCACTTGGAGTCCAAAGAAACCAAAGAATCTCTCTCTACCACCTCTACCTCTCTCTTCTTCTACTTCTTCTTTCTTCTTCTACTTTCTTCTTCTTCTTCTTAGTTCTTGGTTAGCACTTGGAGTAGAAGAGCTACAAGGAGGGCTTGTCTCCTAGAAGAAAGTGCTTTGGTAATACATCTTCTATGGAGCATTCTTCTATTTACAAGTCTTATATCTATGTTCTTGGCCTAACTTATGAACTAGAGTATAGTCTTGTTCATGTTCTTGTGTTGGTATATGAACTAGCATATAGTTTACATATCATAATCTTGACATGTTCATCTCAGGCCATCATCGATCATCATATGCCTAACTTGATTAGAGGTGGGATAACGGTTCGTTGTTCCTTCGGGCTTGCTCTTGTTCTAGTCCGGCCCATTCGACGAGTGGGGATCCCGGGGGACAAGAGTAGTGTTTAATATGCGCATGGTGCCCGTATTACGACACCCGCGATATGAGTGCACGCCACGGTTGAGGGGTAGGCGCTTGGTCGTGACAAGCCTTGACCGCCCCTTGAAATCCCCCACGCTCGCGGTGTGCCGTAGGAGTTCGTGAAATGCTTCCTATCGTGCCGATGGTATCCGTGGAGTCTCCCCGCTATCCTAGACCTAACCATGATTAAATCAGCTTTGCATATGATCCTAACTATTCATTTGTATGGCCATGACTAGATATATTAGAATTACTCCATTAGATTATTTATTTATTCTTTATCTATTTTCTTTATCCTTTTGCCGGTGGATTCTAAGTGTGTGTCACACTATCCATAAAACCATTATTGCTTACCCCTCGTTATGAACAATTTGGTCTAAGCAAAACACATGTTCCTCCATTCGCATGCCATGCTAGCTTATTAATCACATGCCTTCCTTTTGGGAAAAATATAAATAACTATACCCGAATACTTCCCGTGAAATGCTACAATGATAGATCCGCGGCGCTTTGCGGATGAAATATCTAAGATGGCAAGATCTATCCCGCTGACAATCCCTTCTGATCACCGACATGGTGGTTTTACTTTGGGAATGTCACCGGCGCATTTCTCGGCGCCAAGTATTGGGGATGGGTTTTATACCGTTTCTTTGATTGCGCCGCTGAAATGTCAACAAGCATTTCGGCGCCGCTGCTCGGGAAGGCATTGTGAAATAATAATAATAATAATAATAAATAGCTGGCTATGAATATGAACTGCGGTGCGGCTACCATTTGCTCATACAAAGCAATCTTTTATGTTTTCTCCTCGTTGTGGATGAAAAATAGATAGTGTATGTCGCTTCCTACGCCGAAAAACTTCATCTCCGATCCGTAGGCACTTAAGGAAGAACAGTCTCTCGCGGCCGCTTCTTCTTCGCCGAAACCCGACATACGAGACCGACATCCCCGCATCAACCTTAACTCAAGCCATGGCCCGGGAAAGCCGCCACGATTTACTATTTCCCCGCCGTCACCAACGCGCCCACCGGGCCGGTGGTGAATGTGGCGACAAAAACTTTGAGCCGCGCGACTGGCCGACACCATGGTGCGTGCCGCCCATTCTGTGGATCGCCAGCGAGGACGCCAACGCCATCTCCAACACTTCCTTTGAGCTATGCGCGACACCATCGCCATCAAGGACGCCGCCGAACTCAACGCTATCAGTTCGCCGCCTTCTTTCTCCCTCGCGGGGAAGGCGAAACAAAGGGTTCTACAAGGACAAGGAAGTCGCCAAGACGGGCCAAGTGCTCCGCGCTGCCTTCCTCGCTAAGTTCTTTTCCCCATGGGCAAAACCAATGCCCCGAGGGGGAGGATCGCCAATTTTCGCCAGACAAAGAATGGAACCCATTCCCGAGGCGGGAAAGGCCGCAAGAATACATTCTAGCATGCCCAAGCACTTTCACGGGATGGAGAATTGGCCGGTGCTCCGTAACTTCTACAATGGTCTCACGCCATATCAAAGGGGGGCACCTCGACGCCGCTGGCGGTGGCGCATTCCTATCGCCACCATCGACGTGCAACAGCCCCGATTGATAAAATGGTGGCAAACCAAAGATGGGGCGTAAGATAGAGCCCTAGCCAAAACACAAAAAAGGCATGCATACCATGAAGGAGGCGATATGCTTTGCCGCAAAATGGATCTTCTCGCTAAAGAAACCGGAGGAGCGCAAAGACGCACTACTACTACACGCCAGCCGCTTTACTTTTTTCACGCACGCCGCATGACCTCGCGGAGACGGTGGTGAAGTTGGCCACCGGGGATAACCGCCCGAGACCCGCGGAAGAAGCCGCTTCATCAACAAATGTAAAGAACGGTATCGCCAACCTCGCCAGGGCCGAATAACCACCCGTGCCACCAGTCCAAGGTAACCGCTGGTACAACTCCAATTACAACCCCGGTCAGCCATCATTGAAGGACTGCATCGGGCCAAGCCAAAATTAACTAAAACCTCACCAAAAAGATGAGCCATCAAGACAAGATCCTCGGCGAGTAAAACAATAAGCTCGGAAGGGTTGACATCGGCCGTGAAGAACCAACTAAGCTTCAATAAGATGATAGAAACACAAATGCCCGCCCGATTGCCGCCATACCAACCGCTTAATCCACTTGGGCAGGATTCCGTGGCAACCCGAGGTCCCGCGACGAAGTCGGCTTAACATGATATCTCCAGGCTCACCAACCCAAAGGAGCTAAAGAAGATCCCCGTGGACTCGCCATTTTATTGCCAAGAAAGGAGACCCCCCGGGCCCCGGACATCAATCGTGGCCATTGGCCCTCACAACTTCGCCAATGCATTTTGTGACCTCGGGGCCGTGATCAACGCGATGTCCAAGGCCACCTTCGACAAATCCATGGAGGGACACTTGCTCCCCGCAAGATTTGTCCTCCAAATGGCGCATCAAACAACACGGCGTCCCGAGGGAATTCCCTCAAGACATGTTGATTAAAATTCAAGATGAGTACATCCCCTCGCACTTTGTGGTCCTAGATATGGGCACAAAGGAGGATGTGTCTCTCCTCCCGGGAGACCATTTCTATACCTACCAAAGCCGACATCACCGGGAAGGGTTTCATCGCCTTCCATGTCGGAGACAAGGCGTAAAGTGCCCATTCATTGGGTACAAGCAACAACACACCCTAAGAATCATCATCAAAAACCGTGTGGGAGTGTTGGAGGATCCCGACTGAAACCCCTGAGAGTGTGTGTTTCCTCGCCAAGAAGTGGGAGAGTCGATGTGCCGAATATATAAATAACTCCGCCAAAAAAAAAAAAAAAAAAAATGGTATATTTAAAAAAAATGTGTTTTATAAAAATATTTTATTATCAAAATTAACAAAAATATTTATTACATAAAAATGTGGAGTAAATATTTTCAAAAACTAAAATAAAAAAATCTTCTATAAATAAATTTTTCATGGAAAATATAGAAAAAAAATATTTTCTACATAAAAAGTATATACAAAAATATTTTTTTAAAATAATTTTTCTATTTAAAAATAAGTTTATATTTAAAAATTTTTGGAGAAATTCAAAAAAGGGGAGAAAACGGCCGAACCAAATATTTGAAAGCAAACAACCGCCACGTAACTTTTCGCGGATCGCTGAGCACGCCGCACCGGCAAGCGCACTGAAATATAGCCGGGGGTGGTGCGCTACAAGATCTCTAATGCGCGCTCAAGCACTCGGCCGGGCGCCGCCAAAGTCCTCGCTTTCGCCAACGGCTCCTAGTCGCTAGTGTGGACCTACTTCGTGCCGCTGGCTCGGCTATAAATAGCTCCCGAAAGCACCGTGTGAGAGCACCCACCTCTCATTTTTACCTCTCACACTCTCACACTCTCCCACTTGTTCTACACTCCATTTTTTCCACCAAAAAATTGTGCCGAGCAAGAACACGGTGTGAAAGTTCATACTTTCATCTAACCCTTGCACACCCGGTGTCTTGCTCAATCGCTTTTGCGGCTTCACGAAGAAAGCCGAAGATCTTTCACGGGTTGAGGCGTCGGGCTGCCAAGACATAGCTTCACGCATAAACAAAGCACACAAGCTCGCCTCAATCTCGACGCATCTTGAAGACTCCCCATGCAAGAAGACGCCGCGACCCGGCCGGGGAGGAAGAAGCTCAAGCTCCCCCGATAATCGACGGCCGACGCTACTGCATTCTATTATCCGCGGAGATCGGGAGATGCAAGCATATCTCCTACTTCAAGGACCGTGTTCCAAAGACACGACCGAATCGACTCTCAGCCTCTAACAAACAGGAATGGACGCTGAATTTCCTATCCTTTGAGAGCAAATTGGTGGTATGTGGATATTCCCCTCTCGAGGAGGAAGGTTCTCGCCCGACAATTCAATTCTTGTGCACACTAGTAGAGGACCAGCTAGGAATTTCTTTTCCGCTTTTGGTACACTTTATCATGTCACGCGGCGGACCTAGCTCGCCACCGGGTTTCAAATATAGATGTGCACTAAACATAGATGCCGCTTCTTCCCGGCTTTGTCGAAATCACTTTTGGGAGGAAATATCCTAAGCTCATGAGGCCGTACTTTCAAACCTCGCCACTCACGATCCAAAGACTCCATCACTTAGATATATCCATCGCCGATCTCATTGACTTTGTTTCCTAGACACGGGTTAGATGGGTGAATGAGGTTGAATTAAAATTACCTATGCTATTGTCCACAAGGAGAAAGTAGCTCCAAAGGTAGAGATGTGCAGAACTTTTTACATATTATCACAAAAGTTGTTGCCCTCGGCCACCACCGCACATCTCTTATCACACGCCGCTTTCGCCTGCCATTGGAGCTTTGATAATCGCCAGATAGAGTACATTTCCACACCCAGATTTTTGACTGCTATGCAGCTTGTGCAAGGCACTTAGTTAAGATTTTACCATCCGGGCGAGCTTGGTCATCTTTTCCCCCGCTATGCAACTATAGTTCTGCTACCTAACCCGACTTACAGCTTGTATAAAAGCTGTGCACTAACATTTGAGCTCGAGATCGCCGATAGCTTGGCGCAGAAAGACACCCCCATCGCCTCTTCACGCAGCTGTCGAGACCGAGGTCGGATCCTCCCTCCCATGAGCCCTACTTCACGCCACGCCCCCACACCACCAAAATTTTACACCCCATGTTTCAGTGCAGATGGCCTCATCCTATGGGGGACCCCTGTGGGTAATACCCTATGATCCTAGGTGGGAGCCGCTGCACCTAATCGCACCATCGAGTGGCCTCAAGGAGATACAAAGAGCATGGGAGGGCCAAATGATTTGACTTTGACGACAAAAATTCCACGATATGCCCCCACTAGGGCCCAAGACAAAAGTACCACCACAAGGGGTGGGAGGCTATCGATCCAAATGGGCAAAGACTGGACGTCCAAGACTAGGAAACATTGAGCACACGCCAATACCCATGTGCAAAGTACCGCATACAAGGGCGCTAGAATCGGAGCAAAGAGAGTCGCCAGAGATGGACCCAATTGAGTCCAACATGGCTACCAAGAAACGACGCAGGAAGCATTCGAGGTACCAAGGCTTCGGATCCCGGACAAGAGGGTCTCCAGATAGCTTGGGGAGGACCCCAACGTGTATCATTGCATTGCATATTTACTTCCATCAAATTTTTATTTTATTTTAGCATGTTTAAATTCCAAAGAATCTTGCATCAAAAAAAATAAAAAAACTAAAAAAAAAAAAAAATCCAAAAAAAATAGAATAAGTAGCTCTTCTATGTGCCTTAATGCTTATATATATGAGATATGAAAAATGTTTAGTCTTAGTCCCTTGTTGAAATGATGAATAGTTGCTCGCCTTATGCTTTGCCTCGTGCCTCTAGTTTATAATTCAATTTCTCTAAAGTTTGGATTTAGTGGCTAAGTTTAAAAACTCATCCCTAAAAAACCCGATTCATGTGGGTTGCATAGGCTCTATCTAGTCTAAGTTGTTGCCAAGTATGATATGGTACAAAATGGATTTGCTATGATTTCGTCCAAAAAAGAGAAACTTGACATCCCGAATCTACTTTGAAAGAAAAGAGAAATGATATGGGCTATGCTAAAAAAAAAAAAAAAAAAAAAAAAATGATATGAAAAATGGACAAGTGTCCGAGGGCTTAGTAGAGCCCACATCTCCAAAAAAAAAAAAAAAAAAGAAGAAGAAGAGAAAAGAAAAAAAGAGGAAATAAAAGACAAAAGTCTAGGGCTCAAGAAAAAACCTCTCCAAATATATATATATATAGCAATAAAGCCCATGCTTTCTAAAAATAAATATTATCTAAAAAAATAAAACCCCTGATAAAAAGTTGATCAAAAGGATGAATGATAAGCATCTCTCAAGTATAACCGCTCTATCTCGCAAACTTCCAAGACTTTGAGAAAAGCTAAAAAGCCCCGCAATGCATGAAAGGTAATAAAGGGTGGGAAAAAGATGTGCCATTTTATTCAAACTCTAGTAGAAAATCTTATTATAACCCCTCGCACTTGTAAAAACGTAATCGCATAGTAGCAACTCCCGACAACAACCAAGTATTTTATCTCTTTGCTCGAGGACGCCAAGAAAAGGGTAAGCTTTTGGGGAGTTTGTTGACCTGCCACCAACCATATATTTTTTTCCCTTCCAACTTACTACCATAAAGGAGTAAAACTATACCTTTTATACTCATATGCATTTATCACTAATAAAATTCCACTTGTAGTGTCTATTATTTTATTTTGCAGATTTATAATAAAAGCAAGTGGAAAATCGACCAAAGTACGCCATCCGAAAGCGATTATTGCAAAACACAAAGCCTGTGAGCAAATCGACCCAAAACATTTAAATGGGGCAGCCAAGCCCTACCCACAACTTTTCAAGACAAGGGAAGACATCCCACCGGTGGCCCTGCCAAAGCCGAGCCTGTGGGGTGCGCCGCAAGACCACTGCGTGGCCAAGATTCTTCCCGGAGGCGCTTTCGCCCAACCTCGGGAGGCTAAGTTCCGTGCACCGCCAAATGGGGATTCCCCGGGCTGATGGTCGGTTTTGCTCGTATTAGAAAGGTTTACCAAATCGTTTTGGTGTAATTTAGCACTTAGGCCCCTCCTCCAAGTGTATAAGTAGGCCCCCTCTCTCCTCTCTCTCAACACACACACACTTGGAGTCCAAAGAAACCAAAGAATCTCTCTCTCTACCACCTCTACCTCTCTCTTCTTTCTTCTACTTCTTTCTTTCTTTTCTACTTTCTTCTTCTTCTTAGTTCTTGGTTAGCACTTGGAGTAGAAGAGCTACAAGGAGGGCTTGTCTCCTAGAAGAAAAGTGCTTTGGTAATACATCTTCTCTATGGAGCATTCTCTTCTATTTACAAGTCTTATATCTATGTTCTTGGCCTAACTTATGAACTAGAGTATAGTCTTGTCTATGTTCTTGTGTTGGTATATGAACTAGCATATAGTTTATATATCATAATCTTTTGACATGTTCATCTTCGGCCATCATCGTATCAATATATGCCTAACTTGGATTAGAGGTGGGATAACGTTCGCTTGTTCCTTCGGGTTTGTTCTTGTTCTAGTCCGGCCCATTC